>CAIGRT010230326.1:0-41695 GCA_903798405.1 Fraxinus platypoda
CTGCATTTAACATGTTGTCAAATCTGCTACGATATTAAATCTGTTATGTACATTTGAATCTGTTGTATTCAAAGTTATTGAATCTGCTTTTGCGAATCCTGTATCCAATATTGAAACAATATTCCTACAGGATCACTTGAAGAGAAAGTGCAGAGGCTTGTGAAGACATGGGAGATGGAATTGGTACACAAGGCAGATCCAGATGAGTACAAGATCGTTGATGCAGAGAAGTTCAAATTTGGCGTCAATGGTATTTATATATTTTTAACACCATCGAGAATTTAATTTATAATACAGAAAATAAAGACAGCTTTGAGATGTTGTCTGACCTAACCTCCCATAAACATGGTTCGCGTGAAATTTTACAGTTTTTGGATAGAAAGAGATTTCTATAAGGAAAACGCAGTTAACGTAGTTTACTGTATCATGTAAGCAGGTAGAAATTTTTTCACATTGGCGGAAATTATAAATATAGGGGGAGGTTATAATGCATTTCTTTAGACATCCTTGCCAACATCTTTGAGACTCTACAATTCTGAGGAGGAAACAGCTGGTTCATCACAAACACTTTTCAAAACAACATTCCCACGTGGATTTGTACTTGAAATTCTTCAAGTGTATTCAGGACCTCCCGTGATTGTGTATAAATTTAGGCACTGGGGTTTCATGGAGGGCCCTTTTAAAGGGCGTGCTCCTACTAGAGAAAAGGTGGAATTCTTTGGGATGGCCATTTTTGAGGTACTTCTACTTAATCTTCATCTTTAAATTATTTAACATGTCTGTGGCTTGTTTGGTAGGATAGCACAAGTTTATATTAAGAGGAAAAAAAAAAGCTTAAAATCTTTGTCTCGTCCAATAGTGCATATCAAACATGTTATGGCTTGTTTGGAAAAGTATATTATACAAGGCTACACAATATCAAGGAGCAAAAAATTAAAAGAAGTTGCAATCTCGTCTATAGTGCATTCTTGTTTGGGCTACCTCTCTATTCTGTGGTATTGGGCCTTTGTTGTCTTTGGGCTTTGCTGTGTTATTGGGCGACCAGTTTGCTTTGTTTAATTGATTAATCTTGGCCTCACACCTGGCATGCTCTGGACCATTGGATTGGATAGTTTAAGGGTTGTTTTATAATTCCCTCTCTCTCTCTGGATTCTTCGTGAAACGATTGCTATTCTAGGGTTTTCTTCTTTTGTCTTTTCTCAAGTGATTCCCTCGCTGTTCATCTTCTTGAGATCTTATGTTTTGATCTCTGTAAATGTCTTAGTGACGTTGTTAGTGTATTTTGTATACATTTAGTGATTGTGAGGAGAAATATTGTATAAGAGAGGCAAGAGAAACCATTAGTGAAGAAATCATTTCTTCATACATTTGTATCGTTCTTTGTGATTCTTAGTGGATTCGAGCGTAATCTACTCAGTAGATGCTCAACGGATGAGTAGGCTGTCAAGCTGAACATCCGAGCCCTAAGGGGCGAAAAATTTGTGTGTTCTTACTTTCTGCAATTTTTGTTTCTCTGTTTTGTTTTTGGTACGAAGATTTCGATTCTGAGACCAACAAGCACTAAAAACGTTCTTTGATGTATTGAAACAGTTGGATGAACACTCCAAGATTGTGAAGGTAGAGTTCTTTTTTGACCGTGGAGAACTGCTGGCAGGTCTGATTAAGGGCAAAAACTCCAATGAATCTACTGAGGAGACACCTTCAGGCTGCCCCTTCATGTCTAGCTAACGGGATATAATGAATTGTTATTGATTATGTCGATGAATAAATATCGAACAGATTGACGATAGTCTTTCTGGTTTTTGTCTTCCTTTTTTTCACGATCTGAATGAGTTTCTCAACTCTCAATAAAACTTTTAGATAAAAGTAGCCATTCAAAGAGAGAAGGCATAAGTGATATTAAAAGGATGTTTAATGCATTGTATTAGACGGGGTTGGACATTCAAGTAATAAATTTATGTGATGAGTTTATGTTGCGTATCAAACGCGTGTTCTGAATGTCATCATGCGAACATTTTGTTTTGGATGAGATTCAAGTATAACCAAATACAAAAAACTAAAAAAGGGCTAAATCTTCTAATTTCTTCGATACATATTAGCTTTCAAGATACATGAAAAATGGAAAATATCAATTCAGTCTCATCTTTAATCCTTGAATTATGTTGGCTGTTTATGAAACTTGATGGCAGTAGGCACTTGTGATTGTCATTACATGAGTAACTTGAAGTTTGGTTTTCCTTGTCATCTTATCTAAATTTCAACCTCTTTGATCAGATATTTCCTAACACTAGGGGGAATTTCGATATATTATGATCATGGGATATAACTATTTTTAACAATTTTTGTCGCAAGTTAAAAAATGTTTATAGTTCAAGTCCTAACATTTGGGTTCTCGTTTGCTGAATGATTCTAACAGGGATTATTATTTTAACAATTTTTTACCATATGATTGTTAGCCTTTCCCAGGTGATACAATTGAGATGTGTAATGTTCTCGGAAGTTTAGTGATAAGTTAGACTTATGGACTTCAATACCAATTCTGAGCTATGCAGTGGTGATCTCTTTTCTAATGATGCGAAACTTGACGTTTGCTTTCGCGATTTTCTTTTTTTTTTTCTAGTGAGATGTGCAAATGTCTTTATTTTCAACTCCATATTCTCACGTGAATTCTTTTAAACCATAGTGATAATCCTTTTTGTTGGATTATGTGGAGCCTAGTCGTATGTGTTGTATCAGCTGCTTGTTTACCATTTTAATTTGTTTATTAATGCTCCCTTATGAAGCGATTAGGACTTATTCCCAACACTTCCTTTTTAAATTATGTCCTCGACGTATGGAATTACATATCCATATTTTTTTTATGTCTTAAGTTGGTGGGGTTGGAAGTGACAAAAATGTAGACGATGTCAATTGTTGGTAAAGACCAGAAGACGAGAGATATCCAAGGCCTGTTTCAGCTTGTCACAATATGGCCTCAGATTTAGCAGGTTAAATAGTTGCAGGAATGTCAGCTGTATCATTGGTTTTCGCAGAAAATAAAGAATATTTGCGAAAATTAGTTCAAGCAGCCAAGAAATTATTTTAGCAACTGGCCAAGATCCTTCTCATAAGCCAGGACGAATTGGTTTTGGTAGGAATTTTGAAGATATTTCAGGCCTTGCTTGCCCTATAATAGACCTAAATCAGATCAGGTTATAGGCTGGTCGTTCAAGGCTGATCCACTCATTTTGAGTACCCTAGTTCCGCAATAGTGGCCCTAGAGGGTGTTGTAAAACAACCAAGATACTAGAATTGCTTTGATACCAATTGTTGTGAAACAAACCACCAGATTGAGATGTTGAAGTTACATGGCAAATAATAATGAAATATATGATCAAGTAAAAGAATAATAAAGACAAGAATATGACATAGGAATTAAGATATTTTATTGATTCAAGAATAACGGAGAAGAGAGAAAAATTACAATAGATCATATAATTCTAATAATCTATTTTCTCACACCTTAAAATTGTATAGAAGAGTCTACTATTTATAGGGAATATGTAGGGGATGTCCAAACCTTCCTAGTAAAGTTGTTGATGAAGTAGGATACCAAAAAATCGAGTCCAAAACAAATTACAACTCTCAATTGGTTTCCAAAATAAACATTCAACTTGACATAGGACTCCAATAGCATTCCAAACTGAAATTCCAAAATAAAACTTCAACTTGACGTAGGACTCCAATAGCATTCCAAACTGAATTTTTCTTTATGTGCACTTCAATTAGAATTATTCAATTATTTCAACAAGGAATTCGGGTCACACCCAAATTCTAACAGATGGAATGCCGGGGAAGGAGATGATGGATTTTTTATGTTTTAATTTTTAATTTTTTTTATACTTCTTACTTGTTTAAATTTTGTAGGTAAATTTGTCATTTTCTTTAAATTTAACGTCCTTTCTTTTGGACTGTTTGTCCAAAAGGATTGAACAGAGGAAAGTCAAATTGCCATCGAGAATTCACGATAAAATGTTAGACTACATGTCAAATTTATCGTTAAAAAGAAAGGCATCTAGAATTGCCTTTTTGTCATGAATAATGTTATATAGCACCAGTTTATGTGGTTACAATTGATATGTTCAATTAAATGAATCATGTTTCATTTAAGTAAATATATCATTTAATGCCATGCAGTTTGCCAACTAAACTTGTATTTGACACCAGTGATGTTGAATAACATTACTCTTTTGTCATTCTCTTTCTAATCTGATTTTTATCTTGTCTTTATTTTGTGTTTATTTCTAAACTTTCCTTCGACTTCTTTAGAGATAATGATCAATAATGTTTTGCCATTTGGGAGAGAGAAATACATTTTCTTCGAGTATTTTGAGGCTCCCTATTATAAATCAGGATTGAAAAGAAAAGGCCACACATTGGAATGACCGTTATGACAGTTACATTTGTTGTATTCAAATGTTTTCACTTCCTCTGCCGCCTACTTATCCACCTTGAGCCTTGCTGTAAAAATGCAACTAATTTCTTGTATGCCACGCCTACAATGTAATTCACATGAAATTATTCGACAAATAAAAAGTTCAATCATATAAAATATGAGACAAAGACCTTGTCTTCAAATTGAAATCGATTCAGTCTAATCCTAAACTCGAGATCTGTAATGCTTGAAAAAATGGAAAGACGCAGTGGTTCACTCTCACTGCAGAAGTTAAGTCCACTCATCATTGCATATTTTTTCACCAAAATTGAAAAGAAATTTAGGATGTAAACAATATAATTAGGCACCACACATTCTAATACGAGTCTTACGCTCACCTATTTCTGGATAAACACTTCTTGTCCAATCTTTGATGAAAATATGAATCAAGTCTTGGCGTCCTAAGACACGCCAACGATAAAATATAAATTACTTCTCCCCTCTGGAATAATGAAGTGTTGAACAGCATAGCGACATCTAATAGGTATATACTTTAGTATTCAATAATAAAGCAATCTAGGAATGAACTACAAGGTTTAAACTATTTTCAAAAGGCAGTTACATCATGCAGTTGGAATTCCCTACAGGGCTTTAGCCACAAAATCCACATGAATTCTCGATTGTTGCCTAATATCTACATACAGCAGTTTGTCTGAAGCAGACATTTTATTTTTTCAACAGCCATGTCTGAAGCCTCTGAAGCAGATTATCATTCTTCAAGTTTTGTCCATTCAGTATCAGGGGCAAGCCGGCTTCTTCCTTCTGCTAATCGTTGGAACTCGATTGAGCTTGACTTCACTCTTCTTCCTCAATCTTCGACTGGATTCGATTCCCTCCCTTCAAGATTCTCAAAATCGTTTGATTTCAATCTCATAATCAGGGACAAAAATTATTTCAAGCGTTTTATTTATGTTTCAATTTTTATACTTGTTTTTATTCCTGTTCTGGTTCTGCTTTTACATTTCTTGACACATAAGAAACACGAGGATTCCCCTTCCAGGAATCTTACAGTTGCTTTAAACCGAGCTCTTCTCTTCTTCGATGCGCAAAAGTGTGAAGTATCATTAACTCAATTCAATTATTAATTTTTTGTCTCCCTTTTCTAGAATTATTGTATTAAATTTTTCATCAATTTTTTTGGCAGCTGGTCATTTTCCAGGAGATAGTCCGATAAAATTTCGTGGAGATTCAGGATTAAATGATGGAAAAGCTGGCAATATAAATGCAAGTCTTGTAGGTGGATTTTATGATTCAGGAAACAATATAAAGTTTAGCTTTACGACTGCGTATACTGTCACTCTTTTGAGCTGGAGTGTGATTGAATATCATAAAAAATATGCTGATATTGGAGAGCTTGATCATATCAAGAACATTATTCAATGGGGAAGTGATTATTTGCTCAATGTATTTATTCCTTCAAACACGAGTGAAAGTTCAATTATATATTCTCAGGTGAGTTCTCTTAAGCCATATGATAATCACTTTTGTTGGACTGTGTGGAGCCTAATCGTATATTATACTAATCTCTTGCCTGCAAATAGACCTATATTAGGAGTATATTAGGTATCTCAAACACATATTAGGTCGCCCTAATATTTCTACTATGAAAAAGACTTCGGGTTGCCATTTTCCTTTTTTTTATTATTGCTCTCTAACACTTTTGAATTATATTCGCGACTCATGAAAATAATATCTCTATTTTACTTTTATGCCTAAGGTTGGTGGGGTTGGAAGTGACAAAAATGCAGACAATGATGTAAATTGTTGGCAAAGACCTGAAGACATGAAATATACAAGGCCTGTTTCAGTTTGTGACAATACAGCCTCAGACTTAGCAGGTGAAATAGTTGCAGGAATGTCAGCTGCATCGTTAGTTTTCGCAGAAAATAAAGAATATTCCAGAACACTAGTTCAAGCAGCAGAGAAATTATTTAATTTAGCGACTCGCCAAGATCCTTCTCATAAGCCAGGACTTTATACTGCAAATGGTAACTGTGGAGTTCAAGCACAAGGTTTTTATAACTCGTCGAGTTATAAGGATGAATTGGTTTGGGGAGGCACCTGGTTGTTCTTTGCCACAGGAAACAGTACTTATCTTAAATATGCTACTGATAATTTTTATTCAGCAGAGGATGAAGAATTGTTCAAGGATAAAGGGATTTTTTATTGGAATAACAAACAGACTGCTAACGCGGTAAATTTTCTTACATTTATGGCATGTTTAGTACATTGAACTAGGACAACACATCGATATATAATCTGTCTTCTATTGATCCTGTTCAATTCTGTCCTTTCTCGAGGCAAAGTATTGTGCATCTTGAAATTGATTATTTTGCAGATTCTGCTTACAAGAATCAGATTTTTCATTGATCCTGGTTATCCATATGAAGAAGCTTTGTCAACAAACAGGACAGATTTGACAATGTGTTCATATCTTTCTAATAAACAGTTCAGCGTGACTGAAGGTAATTAAAGATGCTTTAGTTTTTTTTTTTTTTTCTTTTTTTTTTCTTTTCTAGTTAATTTCGTGCGTTAGCGTTGTTGAGTTAATATTCTAAACAATGGTTTTTTGAACAATTAGGAGGATTGATTTTGCAAAAACCAGATAGTGCACCACTTCAGTATGCTGCAACTGCATCTTTTCTTAGCAAATTGTACAGTGACTATCTTGAACTTTTACGAAGAAATAGAGGCACTTGCAACACTGCTAATTTTACCCTTGAAATGCTGCGAGATTTCTCCATGTCACAGGTACACACTTAAAAAAGTCATACAAGGATTCTTTAGATTGGTAATTTTCCTGTACTTGGACAGAGACACAAATTTAAGAAAAATAATCAAATTTTGTGCAAGATAATTGAACTTGACCAAACAAAGAATCATATTTTGCTCCCATACGCCCATAACATGAATCTAGCAAAAATGAGGATGCTAAGATGAATTTGTACTTCAATTAAAATAGATAAGATAAAGAACGGGAATATAAGCCAATGAGTGAGGGTAGCATCAATTGAGGACAAATTAAGCCTCTGTTTGACTTTCTTTAAATTAAAACTCTTTATTTCTCGTACTCATTTTCAACTAAGCCCATGTTTGGCACCCATTTTCTATCTCATTCTCATTTTTTTTCTCTTACTTCATTTCAACCACACATTCTTCCAATAAAATAATATTACACATAAATCTAGAACTTTTCATAACTTTTCCACCACACATTCTCTCATCAATCACTATTCTAAAAATTTGTATCTTCAAAAAATGGGTGTCAAATATTTCTGACGAAGAAAAAATATTTTCTTGAAGTAATTACAACCATACTATAAAAATTCTTTAATTGTAGGTGAGGTGGTTTTGGAGAATTTTGGCTTCTGAAATTTAATGAAAGCCGATTTTTAATAAAAAGAAGAAGTAATTTTTCATTTTCTTGGGTACTGAAAACTAATTTCGAAAAATATTGTAGTTTCAAACATGGGCGGATACAAGCACGGGATCGACAAGACTACAGCCCATAACCACACATTTTTCAATAAAATAATATTTTCCACCACATCAATAGCTTTTCCTTCTTTTTCAACCACATATTTCCCATCACATCAACAGTAAAAATGCATTCTTTTTCCAAAAATGTGCACCAAACGGGGGCGTAAACTCAAAACTTTTCTCTACTTTTTAATCACACATTCTCCAAAAAATCACTATTCAAAACATCATTTTTTTTGTCAATTTCTCTTTATAATGGCTATCAATAGGGGCTAAGGGAATAAACTTAAGTGGTTGGGACATGTTTTGCGTAGACCTAAAGAGAATCATATCCGTGAGAACGATGTGACCTCAATAGAAATATGACATAAGAGGGAGGGGAAAATAAAAAATAACATAGTTTGTAGTAGTTGGTAAGGATCTTTCGGACCTTCCTACATATATAAAAATAAATCAAATGTAGTCATGGGTGGAGCCACCACATGCCCACTCAGAGCATATGTCTCTCTGGGCTTTGGAAATTCTTATACTGCCAAGTCTAGTAAAATTTGATGATAGCCCAGTAACTTATTTTTGCCCCATTATTCAACCAAGTCGTGAATTTGGTACGTCATTTTGTTTGATATTTGATGTTTGGGCACGTTGAAATATGTATCTCAAAAAATTGATAATATAGTCAAGACAGAGCATTTTTGTTAGTCATGACAGCATTTTCATTGTATAATAGTTCGAAGGGGAAACTGAAATAAGTTACATTTTTAATATTACGTTATCTTTTGAAAAAAGGAAAAAAGAAAAATTTGTAGTTAAACCCCGCTCTCACTGGACCTGAATCCTTACTCCACCCCTGGACGTAGTGGATAAAAATGATTCATTTAGAAGATCCAAAATTTGTTAGAAAAGGCGTAGGTTGCTGTCTTAATACTACTATACAAACAAAGAAGACGAACAACATAGTTGCAATGTCAGATGCAAGCGATTCATCATATTCCTGGAAAGTTTTTTTCCTTCATGTCCTTCTACTTATGTTCAGGTTGATTACATACTTGGCAATAACCCAATGAAGATGAGCTACGTGGTAGCGTATGGTGATCATTACCCAAATCAAGTTCACCACAGGGCTGCATCAATCCCAGTTGGTAAATGGCACTCCTGTGCAGAAGGGAATCAATTTCTGAATTCAAAAGAAAAAAATCCAAATGTGCTTATAGGAGCCATGGTAGGAGGACCTGACAAAAACGACATTTTCTTGGACGAAAGAGACAGGCCCAAGTTTACAGAACCTAGTATCTCAAGCAATGCTGGTTTAGTTGCTGCACTTGTTGCACTTCATAATTCTCCTAGCGAATCTTCTGATTTTTATGATAATTTGGGTATAGACAAATTGGGCATTTTTCAGAATGTACATTTAATTTGAGAATTTCCTTAGCAGTTCAAGAAAAAGGATAGGAAACAAATGACATTTGAATCTTATTTTTGCTCAGTGCTGTACTCAAGTTTGAGAATTAACATTTTTTAAAAAAAAAGTTAATGTCTTTCATGAATTTCTTTAATTGATCCTAGAAAATAATTAACGAGGAACATGTTGAAGGAATCTGTTTAAAACTCGATATAACAAATATTTGTTGTTGCTACAGAGAAATCCAAACGTAACATGAGTTATAAGCCTTTTGAGCATAACTTAGGTATCAAGGGAACAAATTGGGAATCTGTGTCACCATATTCATCTAGAAGATCTTCCCTTGATAGAAAAATAGAAAAGTACCAATAGCTAATGAGTTTTGATATTCGTAAACAGAGCTTAAAAACCACAATATATGCGACAGTGAGGTTATTGTCACATTCTTACGAAGAGCAGCCATGTGGCAATGGGGTCATTGCCACATTCTTTAATGAAGTTGATATACATTTTAATTCATTAAGGAATGTGATAATGATCTCACTGTCACATAGATTACTGTTTGTAAGCATATTGCATACAAACAACATTGTTCGTAGCTATTTATGAGAAGTGAAAAATACAAAAATAAAAGAAAAGCCATTAAGACCGTAATTTATTTATTATGAAAAATCAACTCCTCACTCTCAAAGTTATATTCATTAACACTCTCGCCCAAGCTCTACCACACTCATGCTACTATAATCTTTGAAAAACGAAACGTAGAAGCCAAATGCTTCTTGAATGTATCAAGGCTCACAAAATAATTATCCTTCTTGAAAAACGTTTTTTCTTTTCTTTTTTTTAAAGAAAACTCATTCTAGAATCCCTCAAGAATACATTCATAAAATAAAAAATGAAGAAGATTTTCAGTATGTCGTTATCAGATGGGAGCTGTCTTTTGATATGCATTTACACCGTCTTAGCAGTTGCAAGCTGGAAGAAACCAATTGAACAATCAATTCAATTACCCTCAAATGCTCCTAAGGAAACAACCTTTGGGATCCAAGTCATATGATTCTTTCCATTACAACAGTATTGTCAAACATTCTACCTCATGATATTCAAACTTATTAATGTGTATGCTACATTTAGATCACCATCTTTAGGCAAAACATGTTCTCTTTAGAGCTTGATTGGACTTTGCAATTGCCAATTCTTGTTTCTTGTTTCTTGACCTCAAAATATCCTAGATTGTAAAAGAATTGTCTGTCCATTAATTCATATTACTTTTTTCAATTACTGTGAAAAAAGGAATTTGAGTGAGATCCTACACTTCACAAATTGTTTTTACCGCCGCTTTGGTTTGTCATGAAAAAATCCACTGCAGATTCTTCTGTAACATTGTCGAATGCAAGAAAATCTTATGCTGATTTGTCAACCTACAAGAATTATCTTCGCTGACTTGAGAATAAGATTTTATGTTTTGCAGCATTTAGGAAGATCTAAAAGTGCATGACATGATCTTATTGATTATTTTCCAAAACTCTTGCTTTTTTTTCCAAGTTACACTTTAATTAAAAAAATTCGCTTATTCAACCTTTAATAATTATCTCTAGAGCCTAGAAAACTGAAAAATGTGCTTAATTTCAGCTGTATCATGTGCCATAATTATTTCACATGATTTCAATCACATCATAAAGTAACAACCATTCCATCGTCAAAAATTATTTTACGAGTAATATTATTTATCATCATAATAATGGAATATTGATGATGCGACAATTTATATATTATCCCTCACATTTCTCTCTGTCCCTCTTTCTTCTCCCTCTCTCCTATAAAAATTGAACTGAACAATCTCATTATTCCACATATACTACAACATCACCAATATTTCATCATCATAATGATAAATAACATTATTCTTATTTTACAAGCCAAAAGAAAAAAGAGAAAGAAAAAAAGGGGTTTAATGTACTCCTTTAAATTAGTATGTAATTATAATTGAATAAGTATTATGCCAAACCTCTTTCATATTCATAATTATGACAATAAACTTCCATGACTAGTAGCAATCCCCTCAGCCAAAAAATAAAAATGAAAAATGTTCTTATATCAAGGCCCAGAAAACAATTCATGAGCAGACAGATCAAATGATCCCCAATTATTGCTGTCAAGATTTGCAGAAATTCTAAACTGATCATTTGGTGAAAATACTTCAAAATCATGAAACTGCAGCATAGGTAATTGGCATGGAAAATTTGGCAAATTCGGGCTATCAGACCAAATTTCGGGCCGTAATTCATCTCCAAGCATAGTTTGCAACTTGAAATCATTAGGATTATGATCCATGAATTTTTGAACATTTTCTTCATGAATATTGGAGAGATGATCAGTGATTAGCACTTCTTGAAACTGAGCGGTATCTATGAAATCTACGGGCTCAACGGTCTTTTGATACTCAAATAAAGCATTTTCTAGTCCGCTATCAATGTCCAAAGAACTTGCATGAACTTCAGATGATGATGCATAACTAGCTCCAGGACTAGAAGACCCCTCACCACCACTTTTCTCCTCATTATTTTCCACATTTTGGTTCAAATAATTCGTGAAAACCGTGGCCAAATCAATATCTACGCATTGATCACCAGTCGGACTAGTACCTTGATCGACATAATTTGCACCGCCGCTCTCCACCTGCCTTGCTGCCTTCGCCCGCCTGCTTTTCCGGCAACCACCGCCAAACGGCACGTTCCTCAGTGATCCACCCTTAGTCCAGTACCTCCTGCAGCCTTTGCAGAAGTACCTAGGTTGTGACAAACTGTAGTTGTTGTAGTAGCAGAATTTCGTGTTGGACGAGGCACACCTAGGACAATTCGGAGCTATCTCGACATTTTTCGACCTCCATTTTGTTCCATCCATGATCAATGGCCTAGGTAGGCAGTCCATCATAGGAAATTCACAAGTATTATTATATAACATGTTGGAAATCTTGCAAGAGAGATGGAAAATCAAGATTTAGATATTGTGGGTATAGGAGAGAATATATGTATCGAATAGATACATAACAAACTTATATATAGAGAGAGGTTGGTATATAGTGATGTGGGATGGATAGGTAGGGTGGGGTGGGGTGTAAAATTTGTAAATAGAGGCAGTGTGGGCCGTTAGCGAGCCGTTAGGACCAAGTAAGTGTTTGCATGTGCAATGAAGTGCCTGTCCACACAGACACTTCTACATATAAATCATAGTCGGAGTAAACGTAGTTTACGTTTGGGTAATGTGGCATTTCTTGATTGGGTGTGTAAGAACGTGATTGATGGTCATTAGTCAATGCTTCCTCGTTTTCGTGATTATTTTTTAACTTCGATATCTTAAATCAAGCAAATCTTCTCTTATATTTTGTTCGGAGTATTGATGAACTAGTTTTATCTTTTGAAATTTAGATAAATCAAGGTTTTCGACAATAGAAATGATTAGAAATCGATGAAGTTTGGCTCTGTCATGTAGTTATCTTGAAATACAGTGCAAGAAGTCGGGGATTCACGATTCATTTAAGATAAGAAATTGAAGAGAAGATTCACAAAACTCTACTTACATCTATACAAATCTTCCGCCATAAAGGAAAAAAACAGATCAAAGGTTCTGTTACACATGTTAATGACTCGGCAAAATTTATACGTTCTATTCAAATATACATGTGATTTTTTATTTTTATTTTAATAAAAGACACCTAGACATTATTTCTGGGTTATTGTAGAACCCTTTGGACATCAATTTCAAATTTTAGTGTCTAATTAATTAAATATCAATACTGCTAAATCGAAAGTCTTTCAACTTATATCGCCTAGATAATAATTGATAGATGCACTGGACACGCTTTTAAGAGAGTAATACTGTTTCCGTAATGATGGATTATCATATTTAGATGACGTTGAATAATATGTCCAATAAAATGTCTTTCACGTCCATGTATTTAATTGTATTTAATGCTACTGTGTTGTCACATAGGGTGATGATCGATCAACTGCGATGACAAATAGCTTTATTCCTCTCACATAAAGTCAATTTATTTTAAGCAAGTATCATAATTTCAGTTTAAATTTATTTTTACTCAATTTAGCTATAATAAGAATTCATAATTAATTGAGGAGTGCACTTAAAATGAGCAAAAATGGTAATTAGTAAGAGAGATATGATCCGTGGTCAGCATGAATGTCCAAATACGGCGTATTTGACTCGTCTAGGGATCAACAAAGAATTAGTTCAAGTAACTGGTAAGATTTAATTAATTAATTTAAGAGTCGGTTAACTTCAGAGGAAATGTTGCATTGCACGTGCTCAATCTGCTAGGTGTCGTCTAAACTATTAATTTAATTTAATTAATTTTAATTAGTTCAATATAATTGAGAAATTGTGAGTAAATAATATTTGGGAAATAGGCGATTCTTGTTTTTGGTTACTGATGAAATGCATTCTCAATCTTTGATAATTAATAATGCTTGCTTTTAAAAGTAAACCTGTGTGAATTCGAAATATTAAAAAAATCTCAAAGTCAAACTTTGGGAATTCTAAACTTTAGAATGATGATAATAATAAATTTATTATTACACAATTTTATAAGCATTTAGATGTGAATAGATAAATATTGTTGGAAAATTGAATTTTATTAGTTGGTTTGACCAACTTTTGACCAATTATTATCTTGAAACTTGTAATAGTAGCACTACAAATTACAAGATCCGACGAACCTACTCACGTTTTTTATCTCTTTAAAAAATTCGAGGACTAATAAAAATTTTATCTTGGAAGACGAGTGTTGGAATATCGTCAACACCCGTGCGAGATATTACCGTCTTAAGAAGAAAGAGTCGAACTCTTGCCTCGATAATTAACATTTTATAACATTCACTTTTCACGACGTTATTGTGCCCAAATCAATTTACGGTGATATAATTACTTGCCAACATCCAACAATTATTTTGACATATCTAACCTAATAGTTAGATCAATTTTTCTTCGACTTGTGCAAAGATATTTAGAATTTTTTTGGTAATGTAATATCACAAACTAACTATGTAAGCCAATAAATTTCGATTGAATGATCTCATTAAAATTCAATCGATTCAATATTTGCAAGACTCCTATTATTTACATAGTCTATTTCAAAAAATATATTTTTCTTTTATCGTGATAATTTCTATCAACATAGACGGCGTTTGATGTAGGATTCGAGCCGACTCAACCGTATGAAACTTGGATCAAGTTAATCTGAATAACTCGTGACTTGAATAGACTTTAGACTATCTGTAAATGTATCTACAAAAAGTAAGAAAAGAAGAGGAATAAATTGCAACTATGTATTTGTTCATTGTCACAAGGCACCATTAAAATTTGAAAGCTTTGTAACAATCTTAAGAACAAGATATCTATGAATGAAAAGTAGAAAACTCTTTAAACATAGCTTAAAAAAAAAAAAAAAAAAAGTTTACCAATTTCTTGTGTGAGTTTAAACGTGTATTTATTTTATTTCAATTCGAATTTATTAAAACTTGAGTTCTATCTTAAAAGATCAACATTGTTAAAAGGTTTAATCGCAAACTCTTATATGTTAGTCGATCTATCGGTATTTAGCTGATGTGTGATTTATCCCATACCAAAGAGTTTAAATAACTCGAATATGTATTTAACATATTCTAATAGTGTCAAAGTTGTATTTGTTTTAGACTTCTAGGACAATGATTAAATTATCTAATTTAGTTACTCATTTATCCCATTTTAATGAATTTGTTTATGTTATATGAGTTGATAGTGATTTCTCATAAAATTGTACAAAAAATTCATAGCCAAACTTGGAAATGAATTTGTGATTCTCCTACTTTACCGATCATGTAGTAATGGCTAATGAATCGTATTGCCCTCCCATTCTCCCAGTTGTACACAACTGTTAAATTTCCCCATAATGCCAAGAAATATCAAGGTGTGTGTGGTCACTTATTTGTAGGGACTGAAAACTCACATCAACAACACAAACCATGCATGTGGGTGTTTTGAGTCATTTTCATGCATGATCTAATGAGGGGTAGGGATAGGGATAGGGGTACAGGTGGGGGTCCGATTGGGGTACCTAATCATATAAACGTTTAACTCGATAAAGGAAAATAGTTCACGTGCAAATTGAGTTTATTTTTTCATCAAAAACCTACATAAACACACAATTTTCACATATATGTGGTGGTGAGACACAAATTCTGAAGCTTTATTCTTGTTGAATAACCTCGTTTAAGAACTTTTAATCATAGGAGCAAGGGGCATCAATTGCTTCCACAGCTCAAATGATTATACTATTTTCATCATTACATCATGGCAAAAAACCAACCATTCTTGTATCCTCATTATTCTAATCATGGGGATGGTTTACACTTATGTAATATCACCCATGTTCAATGTTCTAAAATTCACTAGCCATAAGTTTGGCATGTGGGTTGTGCTTGTCTATAATTCGCATGAGAAGTCTAGTCATGTTTGTACTTTGTTTGGAATTAAATCGTGAATTTTTTTGACGTTGTAGTTGAAATAGTCGTCCTTGTTGTGTCACTTCATGCTTCAAACAACTAGAGTTGTCATTGTATTTAAATCTTTTTCGCAAGATTTTCAAATCCCTTGATTTAGACATATTGCTAGAAACTGCTTTGAATTTCACGTTAGTTAGGCCTTGATGGATTGATTTTCAATTAATTTGTGTTCTTTCTTAATCTTTAAGATGAAAAGGTTAAAATTATGTAGTGCTATGTGCAAAACTCAATAAACTACTTGTTTTGAGCCCTAGGAATGTGAAAGATTTCTTGGCGCTCGCACAAGTTTTATAAATGGATGACAGCTAAACTAGAGTCTGGATATGTTGCCTCCATCTCCATGTTTCCTTGGATATCTTCAATTATAATTTGACGCATCACTATAATTTGAAGTGTCAAAGTACGAGTGGGGCATAGTTTTTTAGTTTTTTTCCTCCTGTATGACCTAAAATCTTGACACTTCAAAATTATAGTGATATCTCAAAATTTAACGAGGGACAACCAATGAAACAAGGATGGGGACAACACCAAACTCTAGTACTATGTTAATAATCACATCTATGTAAATGTACTCATCTAAGGTTTTTTTTCATCATTGGACAAAGAATAAAAAGCACAGATAACACTGTCATAGGGCTTGAATGGAAGTGATTTTTTGGAAAGTAATAAAAAACTTCTTACATACCAATAAATGTAGGAAAAATATAGGAAGAAACGTGAAAACTAACATTTTAAAATGTGCATGTGTGGTTGAAAAGGAATGTATGGAAATCACTTTTCCATGAGCACTTAAAGGCTGGGCCTGAACAAGGGCAACTGAGTGGGCTGATGATCATTCATCTAAGTCTTAATCACTGATCCTCTTAACTATTTCTTCTGAGCTACAACGACATCAGTAATTCATTTTGCTAATTACACTTTCTTCACCTATTTGTCCACATGCACACGTTTTGTATGAAAATTTTCACTCGTTTTGCCATTTCACGTCTTCCATTTGTGTTGCTGTGCAACTTAGATGAAGGCCATAAGCCGACTAACTATTTTTTAATATGTGAATAAAGGCAAAAACGTCAAGCAATCCAATCTTGATTGCTAAGTCATTGTTGAATTGATTTAGTCATCCCCAGATTTGCTACGGAGCTATTAATTAACTAACATCAGAGGAAAGAAATTTCTTTAAAAAATAAATTCAAGTTTCTCTCATGCAACATTTGAGATACAAATGTAGAAAGATAAGAAAACGATGTGAAGCTACTGAAATTGTCAAAAATAGACTGAATATAATTATTAGAAGAAATAATTTGCTGATGAATTCTAGTATTATTTATAGATAGAAATAGATGTTGTGAAGTTTTAGGTCACCCAATCTTCACAGACTGAGAGCCTGTTTGGTAAAAATTCTCATTTTCTACAGTAAATCAATTCTCATTTTCAACCACACATTCTTCAATAAAATAATATTTTCCATCACATCAATACTTTTTTCTTCTTTTTCAACCACACATTTCCCATCATATCACTATTCAAAAATCAATTCTTCCCCCAAAAATCTCTACCAAACACACTCTGAATCAGATGTTGGAAATTTTCAAAAATACAGTCAAGTAAACCCGATTTGATTTGGATGGTTTGTGATTCAAAACAAGTTACTCAAACCAATTCAAATCATTTCAAATTTCTAAACCAAAACAATTCAAACCACTTTTTCGATTTGGTTCGGTTTAAAATCACGGTTTAACAAAACATATATACCAAATAAGTTAAATCATAAATATTACTCTAAAATTTCACGTTAAAACATACATAGTATCATTAAAATATTTCAAACCAAAGTTCTATAATTCTAATAATTATAATGCAACAACATGATATAAATATTTTGACCTCGTAGTCGATATTAATTGACGCAACATCTATAATTATAACAAATGATTCATTCTCTCCATAAATATAAGAATATAGTATATGTATTCATTAATTATAGTTAATTGATATAAAACAAGTAATAAAAGAAAATTAATAAAAAGATCAAACATGATAATATCTTATATAATTTTTTGTGCTCATCCTAATATTAACAAATTACTATAGGTTCATTATTACTATGCAACCAATTTTTAGGACAAATCATCGTCTCAATCATAATTGCACTCAATGAACTCATGAAGGAATCAATAATCTGATAACTAATAGGAAATGCAGACTCAGAAGTAATTATGGATATTTGAATAGTTAAGACATCTTTAACAATTTGGGAGATAATCTTATATTTATTCATTCAATTTCCACTAAAGTAATATGTTGAAATGTTCATTGGTCAAATCTTAAAAACGATCATTTAAATAATCATCAATTCATTCTAGTAAGTAACAGTAAAATTCAGAAACTAATTTAAAATGTAAATAATTAATTGAGTGACATGACAAAAAAAAAAAAAAAATTGTGATGTAAATAAACAAAAAATACTGTCCGCTAAAAATTTAAGAGAGTCCGACACAAATTAAAACAAAAAAACACAACTACCAATAAAATGTAGCAAATAATTATTAAAAAAAAAAAGATAAAGTGGATAAATTGGCCTAACAATTTAGCTGAAATTCGAGAAAATTATTAGCAGAAGGAAAAGAAATTTGTTTGTTTGAATTAAAATCTAAATTTAATTGTCTTTTACTTAATTGTAATGGATGGTCGATGAATATGGTTCAATAGTAATTATTCAACATTTCATTCAATTTGAGGATTTCACATTCATAGTTGTGATGACCAATGTATATTTAGATATGATTTAATTAATTAATTGAGATAAATAATTGTCTATTTATGTATTTAGTTTAATTGAATTATGTGTGTATCTTTTTAAGTATGACGCGTTTAGATTCCATTGGGTTGGATAAGATTTAAATTAATTAATTTTCAAATTTTTTTGTAAACAATTTGACAATTTAAAACAGTTTGTAGAGATTGAAAACTAAATCAAACTATTTCAAAGTTGTTCGGTTTGGTTTGATTCAAAACCAAAATATTGACGGATCCACATGAACTCAAATCAGCGATTTCAAAAAATGATTTCAATTTGATTTTACGACTTGAAGATTTTGTTGTTCGGACCTCGAATTTAACTGTGTAAACACTTTATTTTGTGGGTCAAACTTATTAGATTAGTGGGCTATCTATTTGAGAGACACTCACTGCTGCGCACATCTCTTTGTTTATCTCTCACGCAACACACTTTCTAATTATATACTAAGAATATTAAATTCTAAATTCATCGCTTCCCTGTATTAGAACAAAGAAACACATCACACGGATCATGATCCAAGTCCAAGTTGATCCTGTTCATCCATCTTCTCCAGCACATCCTTCCAGCTGTAAACAACTCACATGCTTCCAGTTGTAATGTAGTTAGTTAGTTTGTTTTAGTTGATAGATTAGTTAGCCATTTTACTCTATAAATATAGCTCTAGTTTACATTGTAATTCTGAAGTTGATTGAATATAATTTCATCTTCTTCCCTAGTTTATTCTTCTTTTATTTTTGATACCCTGTCGAGTTGAATTTACAGTGAAGGTTGATCATAATCGAGGAGTTGAGTGTAGAGTATGATAATGATTAGGCTTCACCCTGTTTAATTAACTATTAACTTCATAGAAAACTGGGGAAGGTTATCAACATATTTTTTAATATTGCACGAAATCATTACAAAAGTTATCCAGGTTTAGTCGTATTGCTCAATCAATGAACTGAAAGGGATTGTAAAAATAATTATAGAAATCTAGAAGATAACCTTGCATGAGTTCATATTTGGTCCTTTGAAAGGCAATTAGTTCATATTTTTTCTTACTTATTCCTATTTACAATTGATACCCTCGTCTTCAACTATAAATATATGATAGTTGAACTCTTACTCTTCACAATCATCCTTGCGAAACACATATTTTCTCATATATCAGCATTAATGGCATTCCTTAATGCAAGTCAAGTATATCCGATGGCCGTTTTCATGGCAATATTGCTTATCATATCATCCAAAATGGCGAACGCTGCAATTTCTGATGCAAACCCAGAGCTTCCACCTGATTAGTACTAAAAATTCTTATTCAAAATGAAGACATATTTTATCATTGTTTCGGTTCACGTTCGACTAACAAATAATGCTTTTAGAGGAGGTGAGTTAACATATGGTATCGGAGTTTTAGGTTCAAGTTTTATCACTGTTAATTTATGTAAATTGTACACAGGTCAGATCTTTGATGAAAAAATTGAAGAATCATTGAGCTGATGTGTTGAAATCAAAAGTTAAATAAATTAACTTGTTCGCTTCTAGCAACTTAGATTTCTATACGACGAGTTCAACAAAATAGTTTCAAATCTTTGTATATATCATAATTCATAAGTCCATTATTGAATATTAGAGTTTTTTTTAGGGATGGCAACGGGGCGGGGCAGGGGAGGGCCCCCCGCCCCGCTAAGAAATTCCCCGCCCCATCCCCGCCCCGTTACCCGTTTAAGGCGGGGCGGGGCGGGGCGGGGGTAAGTCCTTTTCCTGTTTATTCCCCGTTTAAATTTTTTTTTTTTTTTTTAAGTTTTTGATAATTTATTTTTATTGCCCATATTCATTATATTTAGACAAATAATTTTAGTTGCTATTTTCTATTAGAACTAATGAAAATTTTCATTTAAAGTATTGAATTCTAAAAATAAAAATTAAAAATTAAAAAAAAAATTTAATGGGGCGGGGCCCCCGTCCCCGCCCCGTTACCCGTTTAAGCGGGTTTTCCCCACCCCGTTCGGGGCAGGGCCCTGCGGGAATCGGGTTTGTCGGGTTTTTTTGCCATCCCTAGTTTTTTTAATGAATTTAACAGAAGCTGGAGCATGAGAGACTTAATCTTTTGTAGAAGAAGTTAGTGACGAAAATCAAAATTCTGAGTAATTTCTTCCATTATGAATCCCCTAAAACATGGAAGTATATATGTTGTCATTGCAGGAAGAAGGCTTCTTGAGAGTAAATACAGTACAAATGGCCGTAGTGGATACAATAGAAGACTTCTTGAGAGTAGATACAATCCAACTGGACGTGGAGGATACAATACAAATGGACGTGGAGGATACAACACGAGACTTCTTGAGAGTGGATACAATCCAACTGGACGTGGAGGATACAATAGTGAGGCAGGATACAGTACAAATGGACGTGGAGGATACAACAGAAGACTTCTTAAGAGTGGATACAGTACAACTGGACGTGGCGGGTACAATAGTGAGAATGGACACAGTACAAATGGACGTGGAGGATACAATAGCGAGAGAGGATACACTACAGCAGGGCGTGGAGGATACAATTAAAAAGTCATAGAGATGATTGATTAAGCGAAGCATGGTGTATTTGCATGGATAATACTATAATTATATTTCCTATTTCCTCTTGCATTTGCAAATGAAATCTTGTATTTGTGTTTTGTACATTCATCTGCCAGAGTTGTACTCTTATATTGTATTAAAGCATGCTTGAATAAAAGGTTTTCCCTTATAATTATATAATGAGTGCTACAATGGATGCTGCACCGAAGGAGTGACAATACATTGCACTGAAGGACTATCTTGAAGCCAAGGCACAACTTAGGCAAGTTTAACTAATTGTTGACAACTTAATTTTTCTCCAACTTAGTTGCATTTGGGCACAAGCCCGGCTACTTTCCAAGCAAAAAACTTGTGTCTAAAGGCAATGCTTTTGTGCCCTCGTGAATTAGGGAAAATTCTTAACATTTTAAGGGTCCAATGGTCTTTTTAATCAATCCAAAAATTGGGGTTTTATTTTTGTTAATTTTGTATTTGGATCCACAAAATTGTTGCGAGAGTTAGCTTATTGCGGCTACACTATGAATTTTTTAAATAAAAATCATCGTGTTGATGAAGATCATTATTGATTGAACAAAAATTGAGCTTTTGCAGTGTTATTTAAAAAAGTCTTAGAGCCTGTTTGGTACAGACTACACATTCTTCAATAACATAATATTTTCCATCACATCAATATTTTTTTCTTCTTTTTCAACCACACATTTCCCATCATATCACTATTCAAAAATCAATTCTTCCCCCAAAAATCCCTACCAAACACACTCTTAATATTATGTGACAACAAGTGTTTGTTTAAAAGTTGCTCGAGAAACCCAAATATTTCACACCCGCTCCTTGCACCAGAAACTCACGTGCGAAAGAAGACAGAGACGAGCCTTGCGCTAATCCAACGGTATCTGATTTTGAAGAAAATGTGCGACTACCATCTTCAAATGATTCTATAGCTATTTCAAATGGGTCTAACAGAAATTGGGTTGAATCTAACTAAGCTCAACCTCAATTCATATTTAATTTTGAGCCCATTTTCGGTCCACTTTGTATCTGTTTATAAATGTACATTTCATATTGAGGCGACAATGGGTTGTGTCGTATTTGATTTTGGTCTTAAATTGGGTTCCAACTTCCAATTAGCTTATGGTGAAAATATTCTCCAACCAAAAAAAAATGAAGCAAAATCGACACAAAATAGGACGAAAATCGCTAAATGGACTTTTTGGGCACTACATTTCTCCATTACCTTCTCAATTAAATCATGTACTGAATTATTCAGATCAAGCGCCATTACCTCATTTAAATGCATTTGGAGTACGTATATTCCCCCAACATATCATTGTGGAAAGTCTCGAATAATTCCAACAGATGACATTATCAAATCAAAATTGGAAAATTGCTATCTATCTAAGTGTCAATGTTGTCAAGCCGAGGAAACGATGGCACACATATTGTTGTCTGGTAAAATTGCACAAGAAGTCTGAGACTTTCTCTATCAGCAACATCAGATCCCACAAAAGAAACTCTTTTATCCTAGAGTATATATATATATATATATAAGAAACTCTTTTATCCTAGAGTATATATATATATATATAAGAAACTCTTTTATCCTAGAGTTCGATTCCAGCACTTGAAACTCATACATAATATATATATATATATATAATTTTCTAAAAGTGATTTATATCAATAAATATTATTTTCTTTTGGGTGTTAGACTCAACAATTTGGTATCGGAACGAAGCAATTAGAGACGAATTTTTGAGCTTCTTGAGATCGTGCACAAAAGGAGATCGTGAAACTTTCATAAAACTTGCTTGATTATGAGAAGATAAATCAAGTTACGATGAGCGACCCAGATACGATAAGTGAAATGAAGAAGCTCAATAATTAGAACTACACAACATGGCAAGCTTGCATGGAGTCATACATCCAAGGACAAGATTTGTCGGAAGTAGTCGTGGAAGTGACGTGACACCACCAGATGAAATCACGGATCTAAAGAGAATCAGAGTGAATAAGGCTATGTTTGTCATAAAAACGACAATCGAGGAAGAATTGTTGGAGCATATAAGGGATAAGAACATACCAAAAGAAGCATGTGATACTTTGGTCACACTATTCTTAAAGAAAAATGACTTGAGGTTGCAATTGTTGGAGAATGAGCTACTCACGATCACTCAATGAGAACTGACGATAAGTCAATACTTTAATAAAGTAAAAACCCTTTTGTCATGAGATTTCTGAATTAGATTCTTCGAGTAAGATTTCGAATTCTAGAATAAGAAGAATAATCATACATGGATTGATACCCGAATTTAGAGGTTTCATTGCTGCTATGCAAGATTGGCCAGAGCAACTGTCATTAGTCAATCTCAAAAATTTTGCGGCCGATCAAGAAGCATTGACTAAGCAAATATATGGGTTTCAATAAAGAAATAAGAAAAAGAAGCACTATATAACTATAAAAGACCCCGTCAACAAAATAATAAAGAATTAAAAGAAGGTAAGTTTAAATGATGGATTGAAGGAAGTTACCAGACAGGGGAGCTCAACAAATTTGCTACAAGAAAGGTCAATTGTCTAAGGGATATCAACGAACTAATGACTCTTGCTTTGTATGTGGAAAACGAAGTCATTATACTAGAGATGGCTGGTTTAAAAAGAAGCCAGTAGAAGGTAATGTAGCAACCTCTAACAAGGAAGAAAAATATAATAGTGAGGAAAAATGAGATGTTGTGGCATCCACAACAGTAATTGAGCAGGTTCAAGAGAAGAAATTCAATTCAAGTATAAAGGACGAATCAGCGTTGGTGGTACTCTTGCTTGAACAATGGATTGTAGATGCTAATTGGATTGTTGACTCAAGAGATAACATTCTGGTTCATGAAGAGTCTTCTTGGTGGACTTTGCAGAGGAATGAACTACCGGACTCGGGAAAAAATGTTTGAAGAAACATATTCTTGGCAAACACCACAGAGGGTGGAACTGCTAAATTCAAAGAAAATGGATGACAAGTTGAAGAAGAAGATGTCAAAGCATATCAGCGAAGTAAGGCGAAAGCTCGAGAAAATACAAAATGTGTTGGGAACAATTAATGAACAAGAGCATTCGAAGATAACACAAAGTCCTAAAGAATCTAAAGAACTACAAGTGTCAAGTGATAGATAAGAGCTTTTAGAGCAACACAAAGTTATTTGCAAAATGGTGCGGACCAGGAAATACTAGCGGGGATCGACAGAGTCAACAATATATCGAGATACGTACAAATTCACAACCACAAATACTCAAATAGAGATGAGAAATCAACTATCAAGTTTGCTAACCTAAAAATAGATGGAAAGAAAAGTACGAAAGAGCCAGATTGAAGTCAATAATGCGTTGAATGAAGGGCCGATCGCCATAAAACTTGTTGAGTTTGAGGCAAAGCTGGGCATAATGAAAAAGAAATGAAATGAAAAGTCGATACTGAATGGGAGAATTGAAGAAATCATCACGACATTTGAAGAAATTTCTAGAGAAAGATGTAAAATGTAGCAAGCTCGGAAGAAATTAGAAGGAATCCATTTTATTCTATCACCACCGCCATACTAGAAGTTGTTGGAATTATCTAAACTTTCGAGCCACCGCCAATATGAAGAACACTCTAGTCTTTTGGGTGTTAAACTTAACACTTATTACCGATTTAAGACTATTATCAAAAAGGGTACTCAAGGATTTGGGTTGAATTAGATTCAGGGGTTCAGTGTTTGCTCCCATCAAAAGTCAAAAAGGCTCATGGGAAGTGCAATATCTTCTTGATGAGTTTCAAAAGATGTCAAGAGAGAGCATCATCTTATCAAATTATCTCTCCTTCATCGAGAAAGGGAGAGACGACAAAGTACTATACGATTTGGGAATAAGATGACAATGTTGATAGAAGATAGAGAGAAGAAGAAAATGGAACTCTTCGACAAGAATCTAGGTTTTGCAAGATAGCTGCCAACAAAACTAAAGTTTAAACTCATGCACATATGGCAGGAAGGCAACAAAGTAGTTAATTGGACAAGTTCCTTCTATTCGAATGGTTAAGAAAAGCTTGATGGATTGATAGATATTTCTATACATTTCATCACAATTTACAAATGGATCCACACTCATTTGTTGAGGGCTTGTTCGGTATCAGAGTGAATTTTCCAGTCTCAACGAAGTGAATTTGCTGCAAATTCAATTTCAAAGTGAATTTGTCGATCTCAACAAAGTAGCCATTCTCGAAAATATTTCAGAGTTGGATGATTACGGAAGTTGTATTCCAATTGATTTGGATGAAGTTGATGTTCCTGAAGTGGAACATGGGGAGGAACATGAATTAGATATTCCCCAATGCAAGAGGGAAGCGAAAGGGAAAAAACAGGCAAAATGTTGGAATCACTTTAAATTGATTTCAACGGGTCTTGTGGTCGATGGAGTCACGAAGTCTAAAACAGTATGTAAATACTGTCAACAATGAATGACATGGCAAAAGGGCATTGGCACCACCCATATCAACCGTCATTACAAAGTATGGGCGTCCAAACATAGGCTTCTTACTTCTGATCAAACGCAACTGCAATTTGGTAGTCCAACCGCAAATTCTGCTTTTACGACACTTTCTACGTGGATGTATTCGGAGGAGAAAGCTTGAACGGGGAATGGTGAAGTTCGTTGTGGATGCTGAGTTGCTCTAGCAATAGCGGATAACCAACATTTCGTCTCCTACGTGAAAGAATGTCTTCAACTGAGGTACGTTGAGATAAGTAAAAACACTCTTCGTTCAGATATAATAGAATATTTCAATATTACAAAGAAACAATTGATTACTAATTTGTAAAAATAAAGGGATGTTATATCTTTAATTTCGAATTTATGGGAAATGATTAATAAAAGAGGTTATATAGTTGCAATTGAACATTACATAGACCTATTTTGGTGTATACATAAAAGATTTATTATTTTTCAAATTATTGAGTTCCCTCACAACGTTAACAACATATATAACGCTATCATGAGAATTATTAAAGAATATCATTGCGAGAGTAAAATTCATTCTTTTACATTTGACAACGCTAGTGTTACTAGGGCAGTTATCGATAAATTGTATAGGGTATTGTAGCCCGATTTCGATGGTTATTTATTTCAATTCGTTGTGTGTGTCATATTTTTAATTTAATGCAAAATGGTTTGAAACATATTAAGAATGAAATTCAAAGAATTAGGGATGTAATAATATATATCATGATTTCACTTAGTAGAAAACAAACGTTTGAGGAATTTTGTGCCGAATTTGGGGTGGCAAATACAAAAACATTTGTTAATGACGTATGGTATGGATGGAACTTCACTTACTTATTATTAAAATCATGCGAATAATTTGAACATTTCATAACTTAATTTTATAACAATGGACATATTAGAAACAATGATGATATTATTGTGAATGAATCTGATTGGCTTTTAACTTTTAAAATTTAAAAAAAAAATTGACAAATTTTTATCACTCTACAAATATTTTATTTGGAGTGTACTACCCCACTAACTGTATAGTGTTTGAACGTCTTTATATTATTGCAAGAGCTTTTCATAAATATAAAAATGAACTCAATTTTAGTAAAATTATATATTGTATGGAATTAAAGTTTATAAAATATTTGAAAGACTTGCCTCTGTTATTTCCTTTAGCATGCATTATGGACCTCCGATACAATTTATTAGGTATCAATATGTAATAGATCAGATTTCAAAAATTTTAACTTTTAATACACCTATCACTCATAGAAATTTTAAACAAATTTAATGTGAAGTGTATGAATTATATGCAGAACAAATGGGTGCAAATATTAGTTGGGTACCCTCGCACCTACCCCTCTTGCTGATATTGAAGAAGACGACGTTGAAATATTAAACTTATTTGAAGGCATTAATATGTATAAATATGATGTAATAGGTTCCTCTAATAGTAGTATGTCTATTGTATGAGATATCGGACGCAAGTCCAAATGCATTTTCTATTGAATTAATTGATTACTTTAATCATAATATGCCTAATAATAAAATTTAAAAAAACGTTCATAGAAATAATTGAATTCTGGCGAAAGTACGAACAATAATGGCCAATGTTTTCTGCGATTACAAAAGACATACTAACACTTCTAATTAGCACTGTAACTTAGAAGTCTACTTTTAATACAAATAAGATGGTTATGTCCGAGGTCACGAACTAATTGAAATAAGATATTTTGAAAGCATTAATGTGCGTGAATGATGACAAGGAGCTCATTTTCGACTGTAAGATAAATATGTCAAAATTGCATGTCGTCATGTAAGTAATATTTAATTTAACTATATTATTTTATAATACTGTTTATAATGTTTTTTTAAAAAAAATTGTACAGATAACAAGTTGTTCGTGTAAAATGTTTAACTACGCATATTCAAAATTGAAGTAGTCGATCTCAAGTTCGAATAAATGATGAGGATTTTATCTATTAGAGAGAGAGAGAGAGAGAGAGAGATCTCGCTAGCCGAAGCTCGGCTCAACCCACGAGCTCGGCTCATTATAAACAAGCAACGAGCTCGGCTCGTGGTCAATAGCCGGCTCGGCCCTAAGTGTAAACAATAGCGAGAGATAAAATGTCAACAAAAACCGTATTTCTCGACTAGATCAAGAATCTCAACCCAAATTAAAAGATTTAACCAAGTCAAGCAAAATATAAATTTAAAAAAAATGAAAAAGAAAAAGTTAACAAAAATATGAATATTTTTAACCTAGGATCAAAATTCCCTCAACACGGACCCAGCAAATATTGCATCTAGATAATTAAAACTTTTCAAAGCCAAAAAAGACCTTGACTAGAAAGTGAGACATTGTTATTTTCATTATCTCTGTCTTTATTAGGTTCATCGCTCATAAATCATAATATGCCATGGATTCGGTCAATCTGATTTTGAGTTTGGAGAAGAAGTCAGTTTCGGCTGAGTCAACTCGCGCGGCTAAATTTGATGGACTGTCCAAATCATTTAATGTTGCAATTTGGCCAGCCTCCAGAAGCAACTTGCACTTGCATGATGCTGCATTTTACACCAGTCATTTTCTTGCCCTCTCAAATTAATTAATGTTAACTCTTTTTTTTTTCTTTTCAAAATAATCCAATTTAAATTTACATCTCTAAGAATTATTTCTTTATTGTTAGACAATTTCTTCTGCATATTTTATTCAGAAACATGCTACAGGGGTAGGGTGATTGACAAATTCAAAAACAGGTGAGCCACACGTTGACGCACGATTGCGCAGTTTGTAAAAAGAAAAAAACAACATCCAATCAACACTAGCCACATCATCCTATTTTTTCTCATTCTGTTTTTAACCCTGAAGAAGAAGAAGAAGAAGAATTATTTTATATAAAGCCTGTTTGAGAGAGATTATAATTCAGATTTTAATTTACGTTAACGTCAATATTTAATTTTAACAACACATTTTATGAGATCCACAAGTTTTTAACCACGCATTTTATCAACTTTTATCAAAATTTATTAAAAATCTGATTTTAATCGCTACCAAACAAGGGCAAAATCACATCATGATAATAAAATAGTATTCTTCTTTGGTGGGTACATAATATTAAAATTGTTCCATCTTAAAAATATAAATTTTATTAAGAAGGGTAGACCAAACCCTCGTGTGTTAGTTTATATTTTTATAGTTATTCAATGTAGGATTCATCTCTTAATATGATCCAACAAGATGTTGGTTTGTTCGAGAAAATCTATATCGAAATTTTCATGCTCATTTTAGAGCCTTGGTTAACATTTTTTGCTTTTTAATATGGAATAACAAATCTCCTTGTTTGATAACCAATATTTGAAATCTCGTTTTTCTATATACTCATTTCAACCACATTCACAAAATGAAATATTCTGTAAATAAATTCAAAACACTATTTTCTTAAGAATCACTATTCAAAACATTATTTTGGCCAAATAATGGCCATCAAGCATGGATATATTATGTATTTTTCATTGAATTAAGCTAGATGTACATTCTGTTAGAAAAGTGTTTCAAATACTTAGATATCGGTTTTACACACTGGATACCAGATTTACACACTAAATACTGGATTTACAGCTTAGATACCGTATATGCAGAATGGATACCGAATTTACAGTTTGAATACCGTATATGCAATAGGCTTAAACATTGTATTTACACATATCGTTTTTCGTATTATAATATATTAAATTATATATATAACAAATCCAATAATTTGTTAATTACAGTAAGAAATAACAAGCAAAATAATAATAATGAAGAAATGGTAATAAACTTTTAACTCGAGGTCTATGTTACACAGAGTTTCCTTAAACCAGATTCGTCCACTCACCGTACGTGCTTGAGGTATAATTTAAGCGTCTGCTTCTCAGGATACAACGGCAGAACAGTAGAATCTGAGCACCACAGATTTTACTCCGACGAATTGAGTTAGTGCCCGAACAATATCACCACAAAGATTGAAATAGAAACTGAAAACGAAGACAAACTCGAACTGTATGCAGATGAAATTCGTGTGTTGAAAACTGAAAAAAACAGAGATATATAAAGACTTGAATCTTGTAACTTGCCATTCACATCATGGCAATTAACACAGGAGTTTCAACAGTTTCAAAAAATGAAAAGTCAGTTGAAAAATAAAAATGTAGCAAAACGTGGACACTCCTTAGGGGTCAATTTTGCTCCTTTCAGTCCGACATTTGTGTACGCAGGTCGCGCCTGCACACAAGTTCAAGGTCCGAAACCTATTTCGGTCCATGATTTGCACCCACTGCGCACGCACGTGGAGAGAGCGTCTATATTATACATGATTACATCATTCTAAAGCGTAATCCTTTATAAAGTGGTTTTAGTTTTCATCAACTTCTTATGTGGGACAAACATATTTTTTAGTTTCTTACCAACATAAACTCATTTTAAGTGGCACACTTTGAGCTTAATTTCTCATTCACCCGAGCATCAATTTTGGTAAGTAAATATATGATTTTGATATACTCACAGAGGAGAACACAAATCAATCTTGATTTTCCAAAATAGCCAAACAGGTCTCATTCAAATTTAGTTTTCCCACCAACATAAACGCATTTCACATGACATGCGTTGAGCTTCAATTTTTCATTCACCCGAACATCAATTTTGACAAGTAAATATATGATTTCGATGTATTCACGGAGGAAAACACAAATCAATCTTGATTTTCCAAAATAACCAAACGGGTCCCACTAAAAAATTATGCCAAAGTCAGCTATATACTCATTTTTTTCAACACATTCTAGCTTACATCTTAGATTACGTTTCCCCTTATGTGGAGGAAATCTGTGTAGTAATGTGATTGATGAGTTGAAAATTTAGAATGCAGATGTTGTCATGTGGAAAAGTGTAAAAGGAAGAGTGAGGAAGCGTCTACATGTAAGATTGTTGATTTCTCAATACAATTATTATGATAGTACAAAATATCACTTTGCAGTGTAATTGGTATCTACTTATATAACATGTGCACTTTTAACCACTTAGTTTCTTTTGATGCAATGAGAACGAAAACTATTGGCGAACAATAAACACATCTAAAAATGCGTTAATTTTGATAATATCCGTAATTTTAAAAGTTAAGAATCATTGTTTCAAAAAAAAAAAAAAAAAACTAACAATTCACAGGGTATTAATTTTTTCATCAACAAATGTTTTAGCCTATTTTTTAAAATAATTGTTGGGTAATAGCAAGCAAATAAAATACTAAAACCATAAATTAAAAGGAATAGCCCTCTCCCGTGAGTCAACCTGGCTGCATCAAATGTATTATCAATATGAACTCAGTTAAAAAAATTCTGTGCGTGCGTTTGACTAATTTTTTTATTTTTTATTTTTTTACAGTTTTATAAAAAAAAAAATATGTAATTTGAGGAAAATTGTAAATTAAAATTTAAAAATTGAATGGTCAAAAAGACAGTTTTGACAAAATATAAAAACTGACTGCTGACTTCAATTTTTTACACATGCACTCATGGAGCTGGTACTTTGTAGGTAGGAAGTGACTTTCTGCAAAAAAATAAATTTCAATTATAAACCATGATAATCACTGTCTTTTAAAATGCACAATCTAGAACTAAAAATAAAGAAACAAGCAAAAATTATTCTTGAAAAAAAAGTAAAATAAATTTTACTAATGCATGCACGGTCGATCGGGGGATCAATTTCAAAGAGAATTCAAATCTTTAAATCATTTCAACACAATTACATTGTGCATACCCTTTCGACTTTGATGTGTATATTTTTCATCTATAATAAAATATTGAGTAAGCGGACTAGGAGTACGACTTACTTCTAGTATATCTATTAGACTGTTAAATCGTGTATATCTTATCGTAAAATTCTTGCCCATATAACTAAATTCAAACCCCCTATTTAGATAAGCTTTATGTTAAGTCATACAAATTGGTAATAATGTTGTTACGTACCGCACGAACCATACTCACAAATTTCTTGACAAGTTCAAACATTAACACCACCACGAAACCGGCCAAAGGTAGGAAACATCAGTATGTAATTAATTAATATATTTTTGCATATATATATACACACACAACTGTCCAATTATTGTACAAGTTCAATTGATTTAACATTTGCTATTCAGCTTGTCATTCAATGCATATATTTCTTAGTTTGCATTAGAAAAACAAGTCCATTTATCATCATTATCCCACCAAACCACAACCACCTCCGCCGCCTCATCTCCTCCCATTTCAATCACCGGAACCACCAGTCACCGACATGGACAGATCACCTAGGAGGGAGCTCCAACTCCAAGGACCTCGTCCAGCACCTCTAAAAGTACGTAAAGATTCCCACAAGATCAGAAAACCACCAGTTGCACAACCACCGCAGCAGCTGCCACCTCGACCACCAATCATAATCTACACCGTCTCTCCCAAGATAATCCATGCAAATACTAATGAATTCATGTCACTAGTTCAACGTTTAACCGGCACGAATTCGACCTCGACCTCGACCTCTTACTCTTCCTCGGTTTTTCAAGAAAATTTCAACAATGGTGCAATATCTCCAGCTGCACGTTTTGCTTCTATAGAAAAAACTAAGCCCCCGGAAGGAAGAAAATTACCAAAAGCTTTTAATGGGATGGAAATGGTTGAAGGAATAAATATTAGCGCAGAAATTGACAGCACTTGCAGGCAATTTCAGGGTATTTTATCTCCTAATCCAGCTTCTCTTCCAACTATTCCATCAAAATATTTTTCCCCTTCGTCTGATATAAATCCACTAAATTTTTTCTATGATTTAAGCCCAGTTTTACACAGTAACAAAAATTATATAGAGAGCAGTTTAATTCCTAGTCCAACTTTTTTTTCGCCCTATATGCCTTCTCCGAATACTCTTGACCTTTTCCATAGTTTATTTGATCTTTAAACCTATACAAAATGCAGGAATTAGTAGATTTGCTTCTGAATCATCTTGGTGACGAAGACGGTATACAACTGGATCTGAATAGCAGGTTCGACCCTGCTTAAAAGTCGACTTTTTTATCTTTAAAAAGTTACTTTTAAACATGGTACACGTGATTTCGAAATTTCCTTGGAGTAAGATTATTATCATTATTTCTTTACAATTTCTTGATGCATTAGTTTGGCTCAAGTATCTGTTTCTTGTCTTTGTTATACTCATCATAGTTTAGGATCCTTTTTTTTTTTTTTTTTGTCATATAGCCTCTGGATTGTAGTTTGTAACACAGCAATATTGATTTGTTTGCTCTTTCTTGTTGTTGTATTTTTGTATATAATTACTTGGTCAAACTGCCATTTAAATAGATTAATACTAGTTTGGGTTCTTAATCTGTAAAATCCCTTTTGAAGTGGTTTTACCGATCGCAATAGCACACTTGTTTCTCGAGAAGAGATGAAAGAAGAGTAAATTAAAATGTTTATTATCTTATATAGTATCGATCGCTACTATGCAACACTATGATTATAAACTTTCGTGTATATTTATTTAGTTTTTTATGTAGAATTGAATTAGATTCAAGTATCTTATAAGAAGACTGAAATTTTAAGATCTTGTGATTTCGTTGGTTAGTCACAATTTTATAAACTCGAGTGAACATATGAACAAGTTAGCAAAATACGACACTCAAACTTTAATATATATAGAAGTTCTATAGAAAAATCATATAGGTTCTATCTTTATTGGTCGATCAGCTCTTCTTAATTCACATGTTTATTTTAAGGAATAAAGAATTCCCAAGTACAAACTTTAGAGTGCATCGACATTGTTTCTCAAATTATATAATTTTACTTTTCTAGAAATCGAGGAATCATTCGTGAAATCCGGCTCCTAAGATTTGGCAAACATCTTTTGGCTCTTGTTAAGTAATCAAACAAAAAAGTATTTAGTTACACAGTAATCTAAATTAATTACGTTTTAAGCAACTTCGAGGAAAATGCAGATCGTAAAAGGGTTTAAATTAATGTTTGACTTTGATTGACTTTATTAATTATTTATAAATTTGTTTGCTAAATGAAGGCTAAATTATCATTTAAAAAGGGATAGTGAAGTAAAGTAATTATTGAAAACAAAAGGTAGATATGGGGAGGGCATGGCTCGAAGGGGTAAGATTACCTAATACACGGAGACGTGTGAATATAATTATCATTAATAGGATTAAAAAAGATTATGCTTTGTCAGTTGCTAAACATGTAGACTATTATTCATCACATTTATTTATGTACTCCGCTTTTAATGTAGTCCCTATTTAATTAATGTAGCTAAAAGTCAAATTTTATTAATTAATTAAAAATATTTAGATAAAAAGTTGTGAATCCCGTAAGATTAAGATGTGGTTAAAATAAATTTTTATTAAGATTTTAAACCACACCAAATGGACGTAATTTAGTATATGGATACAATAGTGAACTACAACACCGGCGAAAAATGATTCATTCCATCAACTTCAAATGTATTTGAGTTTATATACATAAATGTAACAATGGATTAAAATAGAGTAGTGAAAAAAACCCAAAAGGGTACAAATAAGTGATCTAGGTTATAACCATAATGATATGTTTGACTAAAGAAAAGAAGCATGGGGCAAAGTCAGCCACTTGTATCGGTCCGGTTCTATTTAATCCAATTTACCAAACATAACATAAAAGTCCAGTAACATGAGAAAACGGGCAAATATAAAACTATAAGCAATGATTTAACATCTATATTGCCCGGCCTTGTACATGAGGTCAATGGTGAGCCTGGGCCGTGCTTCTCAAAAGTACAAAATGCCCAATATTCCAATTCCTATACTGCAACTACAATGAACAAGATTTTAGTTTCTTTTTCTTTCCTATTAAAGCTAGAGGCCTGGGACGGTTCCTTCTGAACATGTAACGTTCAAATTCCAGTTTCAGACTAACCACAATTGTTCCTACAACATCCGGGTCATGCTTGCACTGAGAATATTTCAATCTGAAGAACAAAATTGTGGACATTGTAAGAACATGAAACATTGAAAAACACTACAAAAAAGTGCCCAAACCATAATTACCATTGTCGCTCAATGGACTAAGAGGACTTCGAGAATCCCAATTCTTGGTTTTCATGGTGTTTTTTCCCCCGCTTACATCCATATGTTTTGAACAATCTGAATACAAGACCGGTTTGTCACCTCCAATGGAATCGGTAAGATGGTTATCCACAATGTGTGAGGGCACCTGTTTTCCTCTAAAGACTCCCCAGAGATAATACTTGCCCTGAAATCCTGCAATTTTTCATTATGCAAGCGATTCAGAATTAAACAAAAGACTGGAGAGAAGGGAAAAAGCAGAGCTATAGGCAAATAAAGATATGGGACTCACTCCAACATTGTGATGGTAGTTCCAAAGAAGTAAACACCAAAAGCTCAGCATTTGACAAAATGGCTTTCATAGCAAGTTCTTGAGACATCATCTCCTCAACTAGATGATCAAAAATCCGTTCATATCTGTGCGGGAGTTTTTTTTTCAGAAATTAACAGTTAGAAAGAACTGAAATTTAGAAGGGGAGAAAAGAAGTAAAACAATAACATGCTCGGTACACAGTAATCTACATGATAACAAACAAGATTTGAAATCTTGTCTCTTTTAATTCCTCTCGTATGCAAAATTCTAGCATACCAAACATATCATAAAAGATAGGAAATAAATATCAAACGAGTACCTTGTGTCTGATGGAAAGAAATAGAGGGCAATACTATCATCGTTGGGCTGTGACGTTTCAAAACTCTTTGGCCACATACGAGACTTGGGAAGCATTTCCATGTGAAGCACTCCTTGAAACTGATTTGCCTCATCGAACACTTTTTGGCACGCTTTACTGGACATGTGAGCTACGAATTCATCAAGCATACCATTATCTTTGTTCCATATGTTAAAACTTCCCCTGTCGATAAAACGAAGAGAGAGTTCCTAATGAGCACTGGCAAGAAAGCACTTGCACAGTTTCGGTAACCTTTTTCATGTGTAAGATTTTCCTCACCTCCAAATTGGTGTAATTACAGGTAGTGCAGGTTCATGGCAACCAAGAACTGACGAGACATTTTGAAGATCTTTTGGAGCCTCCTCATGTGAATTGCTTATATTCGGATCAGCATAAATACTATTCGGCCCATGCTCCTCTGAATTGGCCTCCTCTGAATTGGCTTCACAAAACGCGGCATTTTTCATCTTCTTTGAATTTTTGAAAGACGTCTTGTGCACTAAAGAAGTATGCTCTCCCACGCCCGGCTCGCTATCTGATTCACAAGATTGCCGGGAGTGACGCTTTTGATCTCTCTGCTTTCGATCTCTCTGCTTTCCAGATCCATGCTGGTCTTTCTCAACAATGGGGCAAGTACTGCCACTGGCTGATTTGTCACGTTCAGCCAAGCCAATCTTTGTACAAGTCTCGGATGATTTTGGTGTGGGGTCACCTTCACAAGCATTCCTTTCCGTCTCAAAGGCCAACGTATCACATTTCTTCAGTTCTTCTCCAGACAACACTTCGATATCTTCTGAAACTGTACGATCCTCTTTATTGCATGTGACAGCATCACAGTTTTGGGGAGCAGATTGTTTTTGCAGTATCGCTTCACAGTCATCACAAACCCAATGAACATATTCATCGAAAGTGACTACCTCCATGCAGTAGCTGAAGAAAAAACAAAGTTAAAAAACAGGAATAGCAAGAAAATCCACCAAAATATCAATCTAACCCCCAGCTCCAAAATGGGTACAATTCACGTGTACTGAAAATGCAAACGATGAGATAATGGGAAATTGCATCATTGGTCTCTAATCTATTGGTAGAGTAGGAAGTTGATCCCCAATTATCAAAAAAGAGCAAGTTGATCCTCAACCTCTCTTTGTTGCACAATCAGTCCCCCCCAAAAAAAAATAGTGTCTACAAACCATCATGTGCCTTAATGGAAACAACCAGCCCAAGTTGAGAAACAAAACCTTGTTTCATAAATTTGGACATGCAAGGACCACGTAAAAATTTAGCGGAGATTTGGATAGTTTCCGTTGTTGAAGACTGATAGTGTAAATATTATGAAAATTTGAAGACCAATTTGCTACTCATCTAATAACTTGGGAACCAGTGGTACATTTTCCCTAAGGAAATTAAAAATACAGGTATTAATGATTTGCAGCAGGTCAATTTAATCCATCTTATGCCAAATTTGCTGGAGGCTCTAGCCTCAACAAGCAAAATTGACGTTTTTAAAAGTCACTGACACAACATAGAATTAAATTTATTTCTGCGAATTGTTTTCCGTATATAGAGAGTGGGAGAGAAGGAGAGTGCAAAATAAGTTGAACAATTAACAAAGAAAATCAGCAGTACAATTTACCGATGCAAAACACAGTCGAGACAATTGACACAGTAAACAAAAGCATTAGTTGTTCCCTTGTCGCCACATTGCAGACATATCTCCTGCATGATGAATTTATACACCAGTCAAGCAACATAAGGATCGAGTGAAATGGAAAGTGCCAAGTCAAATAATTTCTATAAAGTTTATCCAAGCCCCTGTTTGACACACATTCTTTAAAAATACATTCTTTAAAAACTCATTTTTCAACCAAACATTCTTCAATAAAATAATATTTCCATCACATCAATAACTTTTCCTTACTTTTTAACCACATATTTTCCATCATATTACTATTTAAAATACATTATTTCCTCAAAAATATCCATCAAACACACCCCAAGAAATATTGCTTCAAAAAAACAAGCAATCAATAATCTAAACTAGAATTTTTTAATTTTCTCCTAATGTTAAATTAAACATTTAAGATTCATTTCATATCCATGGTTGAGGCTTAAAAGCATTAGCCATTTATTGGTAAATAGATGCCCATTATATGGATGAATTGATCATGTTAAAGTAAAGATAAATAGAATAAAACTTTTTTGGGAATGAAATTATAAAAATTGAAAAAATAAAAGAAAAGAAAAACTTATACAGAAAACAAAGCCTGAAACTACCTTTCACTGGTTCCATTTCAAAATATGATGATTCAACCAAGTATTGAGTACTTTCAACTGGACACTTCATTTGTTGACTAATCTTGCAAAACAAAACTACTAATAATTCAGTCATGAAACTATACAACCCCTGTTTGGCCCCCATTTTCGAAAGAGTAATATCTACCACCAATGGCACTAGAGCACCAGTCTAGGTCGTTACACTTTATAGGTTCAATTAAATGAGTCATGTGACTTTAGGTTTAAATGCATTATATCATTTAATATCATGTAATTGCCACCTAAACTGGTACTTAACACTAATGATGATGAATAAAACTCATTTTCAACCACACATTTCTTAGGACCCACAACTTTTAACAATTTTTTAACCATAAATTTCATTAATTTTTATCAAAATCATTTATAAATCTGATTTTTAGCTAAACCAAACATGGGCTTAGTAACAAATGAAAATAATGAATCTCAATGTTTGTACCAAAAATACAAATTTTACTGGTAAACCATCAAACCAGTGACCTTTATCTTAGTAAGAATGATATTCATTCATGCAAACCAGCAAGGACAAACGAATATGTAAAATATTATACATGCAGAATTTGCATAAATCTGTTGCCATTTCAATTGCACCCATCAAGTTAAGTCTAACTGGAGTTATTTTCTTGTTCTTGTTGGAGGGAAATATACAACAAAATTCTAGGAGTGGGCTACATTAATTCTTTTCCACCACTCGCGGATTCTAGGTCTATTGAAGCTTGAAGGTCTTAAACAACTAGATCCGTAACAATCACCCCAAACCAAGTTCTATTTAGCCCTTGATTGGCGTTGATTAAAATTGATAAAAATGCCAAGATAAAATCAATAATTAATTTTAACCACACATTTCATAGGACTCACAACTTTTCAACCATATATTTCATCAACTTCCATAAAATACTAATATTTTAATGTACGCCAAACAGTGGCTTAGTTTATCTCCCCCTTTTCTGGCAAGTTCTACAAGATCGTTGGAGGAAAAAATAAGAAACTTTAATCATGTTATAATACTACTGACAGAAAGTAATAAATCATATATCTATATATAAAGAATTTGAAAAATATACACCCATTTTGGTAACAACTTTCTGTATACTCTAATCAGACTCCTTGACATATTTCACTGGAAATGAAAATTCAGTACTTCAGAATATACATCTTTAAGCTTTAGTAGAAACCAGACCAAAACTTTTAAGTCCATCATAAATGGATTTTATATAACACAATGAACACATCGCGATCTTTCCATTAAAAAAATCGTCGAGTGTCACATATCCATAGTCCATACCCTCACAACAGAATACACACCCATAATACCACTTGGTGGGTAAGCAATTCTAAACACTTGAACACATCTTTCTCTGTGAAACGAAATTCCTAAGACTCCCAAACACGCTCACCAACTTAATTGTCAGATTTTGATTGGCCGTCCATCCCTTTCTTGAGGAAGGCCAAACGATCTAATGAGAAAATATTTTGGCAGAATCAGCACAAGAAGATTATTCATCAGTTAACCGGGAAAGTCTTGCCATTGCCATAAAACATAAACGGAACCTCTGTTATAAACTTAGGAACCTAATTTTCCCAAACAACATCAAAAACCAAACATCAGGGGTTTTGAAGCCCAACTACAAGCACATTAAATGAGCGAGCAAAATTTAAAGAATAAAAAACCCATTCGTGATACAAGCATAAACTTCAATTCCTAGGGCAAGGAAAAGTGACAGGAAAGGGAAAATGAACAAAGAAAATTCAGGCCGGAATTCAACAATGTCATGTGAAATACCAGCATACTGATGCGTCCATATACGAATACATACAATGCAGGTACAAAAAGACCATAAAAACTCAGAGAAAAATTGAGGCAACACTAGAGAGAGAAAATTACCATGATTGATGTAAATTCAGACGGCCCAAGAAGAATTAAATTTTCTGATGTAAAATTCTTTATTTAACAACGGAAACTTGGAGCGAAAATCGAGCCTTTCAAATGTACTAGGTTAAGGAATAATTTCAGATCATTAATCTTTTTCCTTTTCGGGTTGGGGCTTTGGGGTTAAGAGGGATATCTATAATAAAAAAAATTAGTTAAAGGGTTTAACGGAAGATTCTGTGAATTAAGAGTTAGTGGGGTTTTCATAAACCCTAGTGGGCCATTAACCAGGACAGTGACAGGGAAAACGAAAGCTAAAACTTTGAAAATATTCTTTATTTTTGAAGAAAACTGTTTGAATTCTCTGAATTTTTACAGTTTCACCAACGATGCAAAAACAAGAAGAGTTTTTTGTCAAACGGGAGTGACAGAGAGAAACCTCGTTCTTAATTGTGTGTGTTTTTCGTTGAATAATGTGAATTTGTGTTTATATAGGACTTGAGTCCAAAAATCAAAAGACCTTTGAGAACAGAATTACTCCCCTAAACAAATAATATAATATTATTACAAAAAGGTTGGACTTGCAATCCACGTAAGAATAAATAAAGTTTTCAGAAAAATTCTCAGGAGGAAAAAGGAATTTTCAGAAAAATTCCTAAAAATTTTGAGAGTAGAAAAAAAATTATCTCGACAACTTGAGAGTCTAGGATAACATAATTTTTAGCACAATATCCAGTTGATTGAAAAATATTATCAGAGTGTAAATAATAATATCTAAAATTATTAATTGGAAAAACTCAAATAAGGTGTAATTTAGAAATCGGGGGAAAGATTTAAGAACCATAATTTTAAGTCCTAAGAAAGAATATTGCAAGGATGACTCGTAAGGAGGAGTGACTTTCAGTTACAAAAAGTGCAAATTTTAGGGATTAGATTGCAAAATAGCGAGAAATATATATTTTTATATGATAATAGGAAGAGTTAATATTATTTTATGATGAGAAACATAACCAGATTCTAATGATATTGATTCGATGACCTTTTAATAAATTTGAGATTTTGAGAGACTCAAGTATCAAGCTCGATAATGCATTTAGATCAAATGTGTATATATTAGAGGATCGAAAATTACCCTATCAATATTGGACTCATTTTGAAACTAGTAATAAATGACTCATTATGGACTTGAAAAAAGTTAATTTGGATAAATCAAATTTAAGTTATGACTCATTAAAGTAAGCTACTTATTTATAATAGTTATCAAACTAAACCATATTACAGTAGCAATATTGGACTCATTTAATAGCACGTAATTAATCATATATATTAAATTCGAGAAAAATATGTTTTGAATAAAATCGGACTTAATAAGAGTCAACAAAAAAAATATTACAGTTACAAGAATTTTTAAGTAATAAATTAGTAATTATTGAGCCTCTATCATGTCATGTTTTTCAATTGGAGGCCCCATTCACATTTGAAGCCTGAGGCCATTGCCTAATTGGCTTTGGCCTATGGCCAGCCTTGATAAGAGACACATGGGGTAAAGTGATCTTTCATTTATAATCCCATATATTTTCGAACGTTATCGATTATGGTATAGAGACCAAAAAGTACAATGCAAGCAAAAGTTCCTAAATTCATGAAAATATAAAATGGCATATAAGCTATCTTGCTTGCATATCCACTATTTGAGTCTCCAATAAGAAAAATGATATTTTTACACCCCCCTCACATGGAGAGTGGCCCATGCAAACATGGGCGGACCCAGGGGGGTCCTGGGGGGCAGGTGCCCCCCTACTTTTGAAGTTTTTTTTTTTTTTTTTTGTATAAAATCATGTTTGGTATCGATTGAAATATAAATTTTAATTTAAATCAAAGTTTACAATTAATTTTAATAACATATTTCATGAAATCCATAACTATTTAACTTTTATCAAAATTTGCTAAAAAT
>CAIGRT010230333.1:0-23772 GCA_903798405.1 Fraxinus platypoda
ATTACTGAGAAATTGTTGCACTTACCAGGCCGAAATAATTGATACCCTGGGTTTGTCTAGTATACTAGGCGCGTCTACGTGATATAGAGATATACACCTACCTTAGGAGTCCCGTTGAGTATTTTCACAAAAACTCATGCAATTGGTCATGTTTTTATCGACATAGAAATATGCGGTACGAATACATCGATTAGTGTTAATATGATCTCGAGAGGGGGTATTAACTAAAATAGGAAAATTGGGTTTAACTATCGTATTTTGGTAATTTGCATCGGCATGTTATTGGTTTGATATTAATGAAACAATAGATTAAGCGACATCGTAAATTCCAACCACGTTTTTCCCTCCGAAATTTTCAAGACATTGTATTTTCTTATTTTGTAGATTGTTAGTTTATTTTATAGTTTTTCGAATCTCATGTTTTTAATTGTGTGTGTTTCTTTTATTGTTAGAATTAAAATCGATTAAAGTTGCGTAATCTAAAGTATACATTTCACGTGGGATCGACAATCCGGACTCTTAAGGTCCACTTTATTACTTAAACGCGACCTGTGCGCTTGCGGTACGATTTTCAGCGAACATGAGTCTTTTGAACTTTTTTCAATTACTTTTTTTTATATATATTTTCATATTAATAAGAACATGTTTGAGCCATATTAAAAAGTTAAGAATGTATTTTGGAATAGTAGATTGATGGAGATCGTGTGGTTAAAAAATAAAGAAAAATTTTGAATTTGCGTATAATATTATTTTATTGAAGAATATGTAGTTAAAAAGAAGAAAGAAAAATGTACTTTGAAAAAAATAAAAATAAAAAGAACCAAACAAGGGCTAAGAAAACTCTCAACAATTGTGACTTAGGAGAAATGCTGTAACATGAATCTATAGACTGATTCCATTTTCTTCGATCTTGTACGAAGAATTTGAGTATCAAAATTTTATTAATCTCCTTTGGTGTAAATATGGTAGTATTTATGAACGATTTTTATACTCTTGCAGCCTTAGTTTTTATTACCATTGTAACCATAATTCTTCCTTATAGATACGAGACTTTGGTTCTTAATAAAACATAAAATTATATTGGCTTCTCTCTTTTGTTCACTTTTTTTTCTCTAGTTCATAATACGTTATCAGTATGAAGTTCCTAGCAAAATTTATTTCTCTTTTGCTTTCAAATTTTTAATCGATTAAGATAAAAAAAAATTCTTCCATCAAGGAAAAACAAGAAGTTGCAGCCAATTGAGTTTACAAAGAAACTCTTTTAATCTGCTCAATGAAAAGGTAAGCATTCTTTTAACTTTAAATTATATACAAAGCGATATAGTTATTCGATAAGATATATCGATTTGATTATAACAATTTATGATAGATAAATATTTGTTTGAATGTAATTTATTCGTTCAATATTCCAGAAGAATATTGTAATATTGCTTAAAATTGAATATTATATTTATATATTTTGTTGCTCCTGAAATTTCAGAAGAATATTAATCATAAATCTGTCTATTACAAATAATTCAGTCATTATTTGGCTTCCATTTTGGAGAATTTATAAATTTTGGAATAGTGATTAATGGGAGAATGGGTGGTTAAAAAACAATGAAAAGTTTTAGATTTGTGTGTAATAATATTTTATTTGGACAACGTGTGGTTAAAATTAAGAAAGTAAAAAAAATTTAAAATTTTATTGGGGGCCAAACAAGGGGTTATTAATGTTCCTAAAGTATCACAACATTGACAATATTATAAAACAATATTAATTGCTCCAAAAGAATATGATATTACAATTTCAATGTTCTAGAAGAATATTGATCATTTTCTCGTAAAATCACGATGTAAATTACTCTATTTCTTTATTTGTCCATTCTTCTGCGTACGTATTTATATATTGTTATTCTAGTTAGATTTTACGTGCTTCCAAAGAGTATGATTAAATAAAAACTAGCATAAATTATATTATTTACTCCTGAAGAGTACAAATTATAATTTCCAATATTTCAGAAGAATATTGATATATTGCTTTTAAAGAAACAATAATAAAATACGACGTACTCTCGAAATAGCACATATTTCGAAGAATATATCATGTGTAATTTATGAATTTGTGTTTATCTAAAAAAGAAAACATACGACTTATGTCATGTGGACATTGATTATTATATGATTATATAATGTTTAATCATATTTTTCGAAATTAAATAATTGAATTATATATTATATTGAACCAGAAGTTCAATTTGTTTAGCATGATCAGTTGGACCATAACTAAATCAATAACGATGCAAAATTTAGAGTTCAAACATTCAATGAAGAACGAGAAGATTTTGTAATCCAATGAAATCATATATATGATGTTTGTTCTCTTTCAGGGAAATTGATTATTAATGTCACTAGCTAAAATAAAGAGTGAATTCCCGATATTTCTAAAAATTAATTAAGATGACAATGGGGCTCCATCATCTTTCACGTTGACTATCTAGATATTATTTGCATCTAATAGATTTAATACAAATACTAGATGATTGCACAGTGTTCGCAACCTGAAGTTTGCAAAATTACTGTTCAAACTATGAGCATAATTTTCATTATATAATCAAGACGACGTGTCTTGTTGATGCTAGTGAACCTAAATCTTAATCTTTAAATAAGTGTTAGCTCAGATGTCGATAAATTGTTTAATATTATTGTTTGTTGAACGCCTCCAATTAATTTAATTGAAAACGAAGTACTTCCCATTTCTATTTAAGAAATATTATTACGCTCATGCCAATATCATAGTTCCCCATATTATAATTGGCTTATGGTCATAACCTAATTTTTCCATCTAATTATTTTGTTAATGCAGTATATGTAAAATTAATCCACCTTAATGAATTGAGATGGAAAAGTAAAGAATTGTGGGAATAAATATGTAATTTGAACCCTTATTTCAAATAGGTGGTATTTTATAACGCGATTTGTTGATTGTCAATATTTATTGGACAATTTTCTCAATATTAGGGGAGGAATTAAGAAGTTGAAAAATAATGTACAAACATATCATCATTTAAATTCTCGTAAAAGATCATTCGAACTATAAGTTCAAAAGATGAATCATTTAGATATATATATTGACCAAAGAGATCGATACCATATCACACATCAACTTTAAATATTCCAACTAAATTAATGTCCTGAAGGACAATTGGTTATATTATATTTGATAAATTTATGACATGTTTGAAGTGTGATGATATTCAATTATAATATAAAATCTCCAAACGAAAATGGAGCAATTAGCAAAAATGATCTCATTAAGGAGACATATACTTTTGATGGGTATAAAATTCCAGAAGAAGCTCAGGAGCATGAAATAATGAAAATTGAAATATCTCAATAAATTATGTCATATGAGAAAAGATATAGAATCGAAAAAGAATAAAATCGTCAACAATATTTTTGCACATGATATACTACATCATATTATGAATAGTGAGGAATCGAAATAAATTCGTTGAAACATATTAATCAAAATAACTATTGACCAAATAAAATGACGCGAACATACTAAAATTGAATTTACGAGAGAAATCTGAAATTTTTGGACACAATTCTAGTAAAATTAATCTTACAAGAGAAACCTGAAATTTTTGGATCTATAGCCTGAATACCTAAAGATGTATACTTATGCGAAATAAAAATGAAAAAAGTAAAGTCGTAATATGAAATGCACGGCTCTTTACATAATGAATTTTGCGAAAATTTGTATAAATTATCATGGGTGGATATAGTCACGTCTCTATTTCATTAGCATGACATTGCATGAAATTTGATACGCATGTAATAAATGTGATTATATGCAATTTTATCTTGTTTTATTTCGATACTATCATGGAATGATTTAATATGCTTGAAGCATAATTCAAGTGATATTATCACGAGGGAGAGTAAATACGCGTTGTACTCTTTTTCTCTTGACCGATATTTTGTCCCATTGAGTTTTCCTTGTGAGGTTTTTAAAGATACTACAATTGTCGTATTAAAAAAAAAATGAATGTACTATTTTTCCTTTATTATAGTTTTTCAGACATGATTTTTTATAATAAGGTTTTAACGAGATGTATTCTTTGTGTAATGAATGTCCATAACAAAGAAGACATTCACTCTCAAAATAATGCTCTGATATGTATGAGACTCTCGAAGAGATCAACAATAACTATTTTTTGAATCATCATATTACTACATCATTAAGTTTTGTTCCACTACATTTTCTTGAAAATATTGACGTACAAAACATTAATACTGAAGACACGGACATACAAGACATAGATCGCTTAATATAAGAATTGAAATCAGGGAGAGTAACTGTACTTTTTTTTTTCCTTTAATCAAGTTTTGTCTCGTTAGATTTTCCTGACAAGGTTTTAACGAGGCAGGAGTTTATTACTCCAAATTATTTGTACTTTTTTTATTTGTTGGTATTTATTTCCCTTTGAATTTTTGTCAAATAACATTTCAATGAGATAGTTGTTGTACAAATAATCATTCAAGGGGGAATGTTGTAAATATAATAGTATTTAATATTTATGAATGACTTTTATATCCTTACCGTCCTAGTTTTTTTCGCCATTGTAACTTAGGGCTATGAATATAAGATTTTAGTTCTTAATAAAACATACAATTCTATTGGTTTTTCTCTAGTTTATAATATCTTTCATCTTTTGCTTTGTCTTGCATTTTTATATTCATCTTTTTGTCAAAAATAATGTTTATACTATGTTACAATGGAGAAACAGAATATAATCTTTATATAGGTTCTTCAATGTTCAAGCTGTTAAGTGCATAGACATCAACATCCTAATAAAGTTCTATTATAACAAATGTATCTTTGGCATTAAGTTAAGGGAAATGCCGGATGTACCGAGGGGTGGCTACCGAATGTGCTACCCCCCTCACAAAAATCCGACCCCACATGAATATAATAATGCCGACCTCGTGGTCCCCACTTTCTGATGTGAGTGGGGTGTAAAAGATTAGGGAAAAAATTATGTACACATAGCACGACCCTTAAGTTAATAACGTGTGTACAACTTTCATAAATGAAGGACATCGAGAATTGTAAATAATATTCCGTCTATTTGAAAATAGACATTACTTTGCTTAAACATATCTATTTATTTAAAATCTTTGATAATTCTCATTAAATTTAACTCAACGTGGTTCTTTTTTATTCTTCACGATCTCTACAAAAGACTGATAGATAATAAAGTCTTCTTATCCTAATTGATTATGGATTATTATTCGTACGGAAAAAGAAAAGAAAAAGAAAAAGACTGAGCAACGAGTCACCCAACTCCGCTTGCAACTCTCGATATAATGGTCACACAGCATCTTGATGAAACGGGTTGATTGATTTTCTTCAAACGAGGCGATCAATTGTACTTCGAGTTTGTGATCTCGTGAATCTAAATCCATATCCATCTATAGAAAACCCCAAAAGAAGGGAAGAAAATGTCAAAACCCTCGTCATTAAGAATTGTTTACAGATATTCTCATCTCACTGCATTAAAACATTCGTCAGATAACCCATTAACCGTCCAAATTCCCACGTTTCGTACATGGCTAATTTCTGCAAGAACCCATTTCTCGTCATTGCCCAATATTACGAGAATTTTCGACAAACTATACCCAGATGCCAAATTTTCTCCAAACAGAGATTTTCGTGGGTTCAGATGCTTTTCGTTAAAGAATGAAATGGGTTCCGAGAATTTGGCAAAAGATGCGGTGAAAAATCCAGTAGTGGCGGTTAAGGACACTTTTTTGTGGTACAAAGAAGCCTTCTGGAAGAAAAAATTATCTGCTGTTGCTGAGTCCAGGTGCTATTTCATCACGTTTGCTGTGAGTTCTTTACAATTTGTATCTGATTCTACTCTTCATTATTCATTTAATTGTTCAATGTGTTATATGTGTAGCAGTTACTGTTGCATTAGACAATTTATTTGGGAGTATTTAGCATTAAGTTATGGAATTTTTTTATTGGATTTCTCATTGTGAATCAGATCAGAATACACTTATTTTGAAACAATCTTCTCTTAATAACTTTTAATGGTTAAATGGTGATGTACCGATAAGTGAATTTTGTGATCAATTTAAGCGGACTATTTTTGGGACGCTGCTTCGATGATAAATGCTATAATTCATATCATGTCCTGTACAGAGTAGGAGATATTCTGTACCCTATTCGCTTTTGTTTCTTCTCATGAGGGATAAAAATTCACCGAAAAATCATAGATTCTTTGCTACTCTAGACTGCACGAGGATGGAGGTTTATGATTCCACCATTCCTGGTTTTACATTTATCCCTGTTCTCTCACTGTATCTATTATCTATCATTCTAAAGTAGTGTAAAGAAAGCTCTCTATACAACAAACCAGAATAAGGACATTGATTGTAAGCCACTTAAAGTTATGATTCGTCAATTCCCCATTTTTACATTTATCCTTGCTCTTTCACCTGTCTATTAACGATTCGATTGTTGCTTAGAGAAAGTTTGTTTATCCAACAAACTAGAAAAAGGAAATCATATGTGTGGTGAAGCATGAAACTCTTTGGCCTTCTGCTTTGGATGAAATGTGTTATGATTAAAAAGATTGCGGGGATAACGGAAACTTACGGAGAGAGAGGAATCCGTAACTGTGTAATGGGATTTATCTGTTCGAGCCATGAGATATTTTAATAGAATCCTCATGCTTTATCTAGACTTGGATAGATATATGGGCTACTAGGTTGGATGGCTGTCGAGTTTAGTACTGGTAAATGATGTGGTATCATATCTAATTTTCTTTCTGATAAGATTATGTGGAACTTGCTTAGCGTTGTTGGTAGAGTATTCACTTTATCCTTTCCCATGATATGATCATAAATATTGTAGTCGCTTCTTTTCTTCTTTTAAGGGCTTGTATCACTCTTGTATGTTCATTCAAGATTTACAATTAATCTCAATAAGGTTTATGGAATGGCCATAAGGAAACTAAATAATCTGCAGGAATCTTCATGTTTATGGGTGACAAACTTTTGATTGAATCATCTTCCCTTGAGGGATTCCTTGCATTATATAAGAAGAGTAACCTTATACAACTTTGATATCAATCTAAATATGGTAGATGTAATCAACTTCAATATGGTAAATACACTTATATACATAATTATGTCTAAGTTATAATTTTCGTCAATTTTCGTGATCTTCGTCAATCTCCATGATCTCTATTGATCTCATTTGCATCTCTCCTCAAATTAATGTTGGATGATCAAGAAGTATCAATTCGTTGACTGATGTACAAAATAACTCAAAGGCCCAACTCAATAATCCGTATAAAAAGTAATTAAATTCATTCAATAACTCCAATAGTGGAACTCTAAAATAAACCTTCTTCAACTCCATAAAAACTTGCATTGTAAGCAAGCAAGCATCAAAATAGGTTTGGGGTGGCAGAAACCGCACCACACTCGACGCATCGAAAAGTTACACGTTGACAAAAATTCTGTCAACCGTAGACCTATACAAGAATCACACGTTGACAAAAATTCTATCAATCGTGGACCACCACAAGAATCACACATTTACGAAGATCACGGAGATTGATGAAGATTATGACTTAACATAATTATGTATATAATTGTATTTACCATATTTAGGTTGATTACACCTACCATATTGAGATTAATATCATAGTTGTATAAGGTAATACTCTTCCCTTGAGGGATTCCTTACATAATAGAGGAAGAGTATTACCTTATACAACTATGATATCAATCTAAATATGGTACATGTAATCTACCTAACTATGGTAAATATAAATATATACATAATTATGTTAAGTCATAATCTTCATCAATTTTTGTGATCTTCGTCAATCTCCATGAGGCATAATCTCTATCGACCTCATTGACAACGGTAGCTCCCTTAGGACAAATTTCAGAGCATATGTGATGACAGTGGGTGGTGTTACGCATGAGAACTTCCAGCCGATATTTAGAAGCAAAAGTTGTTCATTTAATTTTTATATATGGTTCAGAAAAGAAAGAGCTCAGTTGGCGTCAAAGTTAAGAAGACGAAAGTCCAGGTTTTATTCATTACTGCCTGCTCGTGTTTTCCTTATATGAAGCAACTTTGTCTATTTTTTGAGTGACTCGTTGTCATTGATTTGTCCTGCTTCCTGAATTGTGCAAGTTGTCGGGGGTTCTAATTGTAGTGAATAAAAGTTATAAAACTGTGTTGCACATATTTGTTTAAGACGCGTTTTTCAAGCATGGGGTAACAGTTGTTCCTCCTTCGATAGGGGTTAAAGCAGTTTAAATCTTGCTTGGAGAAGCCAGATGCCATTAAATATAAGATGCAGTTAACATTGCTCTCAATTTTGTGTGCAGTATGATATGCAATTACGGGGATGAAGAGCATGGCATGCTGGAAGATGAGGACGATGCTGAAAGGGAACTTCAAAACACTGAAAGAAGTTCCTCGATTGACCCTTCTCATTTGTCGTATTTGATTTTGTGTTGTTCATTGCAATGAAAGGTTAGGTTCTTGATTTTTGAAAGAAGATGTATTTGATGCACGGGAACATTTTATTTTGTTAAATAGTCGTCTTTGTAAGATTTGTGCAATTCTGAACTGAAGGCTGATGCCCTTTTAAAACTTTTATGCACAACTTTTCTATATGCCTAACACTTGAATGCCAAATACGCTTGATGATAACAACCCGTGATAATAGCATTATTTTAATACTAAATATTCTGCGACCCTCCGATTTCTTTGTGTTGTATCGGGTACATCTCAATTTTGAAGTGACTTGAAACGGGCACGACCCGTGTCTTTGAGTTGTACTAATGGTTGGACATGGAACTAGAACTCTGCTAAAACAGTTCAATTTTCTGATAATTTTTAATTTCTATTACTATGAGATAGAGCTTCAAAGAATTTCTTGTTCAATTTTTAATAAACTTTTACTATTATTATTTTTTGTTACATCATGTTTTTTAATACATTTTTATTTACTAAACTCATTGAAAGTACAAGGACATAAACAACCACCTAATTTTACACTGTATCCATTTTTTTACTATTTTATTTTTATTTATGTACGCCACTATTTCACACAAGAAATTTATTTAGTATTCATATTAATTTCAGTGTTATATGGAGGAATTCTTAATTTTCAACGTTGATTGCCAACGCAATCCACTGATATCCATTCAAAATTCTTCTCCTTGGCCACTAAAATTGTAAAATTCCTAACGTGAGCTTTTATGTAACATTATTGGGATTCCTAAGCATTATCAATCGTAAAATGCTTCATGTACAGAAGCAAAACCAATAGAAATTTTACAGAAAACACACAACATGTGGGTCCTGCATAATTTTTTTTTTAAGAATTAAGCTAAATGAACATAATGCTTGACATAAGGGGTTGATCGACCTCTCACATTGAACCTGAATTAAATAATGCCGACATCTCCCGTGTGTGTGGGGTGTCATTCCCTATGTCAAGCATTTTGTTTGTGTAGCAAAATTCTTTTTTTAAATACACGGTGGGCCCACCCACTGTGAGTATCTTTGTGCTTTCTGTAAAAAAAATTCCTGTACAAAATGGAATAATGCTTATCAATCTATATAACAGTCAGTAAACATGACAAAATGGTACAAGGATTCTTCTAGCAGCCCATCCTTAGTCTCCACGTCTCATCTTAAATGTCACGTGTCGGCTTCAACTTGTCCAGTGACACGTGGCACAAACCCATTACACCCCCAAAACTCTATATAAATGTCAGTCTTCCCTGAATTCCCCAAAATCCATTTTATTATGAAATATGGAGACATTTCTATCTAGTTATTATGTCAAAACTCATACTTATCAATCCCCAGTTTTTCTTAAACCAAAAATGAGTAATTATTCTTCCATTCATCATAAGCCTTTATCTTCTCTAATTTTTAAATCCTATAGGAGTTTGAAGTGTTGTAAAGGGGGCACTGGAGGTTGGGAACTGGAGAGGAAATTGCAGGAGGAGATGAATATGGAAGAAGAGATTGTAGGGAAATGGAAAGAGAATTGCAGAGAGAGTGGTGGGATTGTTGAGCTTCTGGAGTGCTTAGAAAGAGAAGCAATCATGGGGGAAGATGAAGGGAAAGAGGCAACTGATTACAATAGGAGGGCCCAAATCTTTGACAGAAGTTCTAGAGTTTTCAAGGCTCTAAAAGAAACCACTTCTTCTACAGATGATTCTTGAATTTAGGTACTTCAATTGGCTTATTTATAATTTACTTATTTTTCCTTTTGCCTTTTGCTTTTTCCTCCTTGTTAGATACAGGATGTTTGGGATTTGGAGATTTGAAAAATGATGTAGAATTATCCTTTGGATCTTGTATTATACCATGCTTAAATGAAGTTGGTGTACACGTAACGATATTCTTTTGAGATAATTTTAGTACTAATGTTGATTTTGATAGTAATCGTGATTGAAAAGTTAATAAAAGTTGCGATAGCTAAACGTGATTATGTACAGCTTATGCAGCTTCACAAATTATCACAACAAAGTAAACTTATGTAAATATTAGGAACAAAGCATGGAAAAGAAATACTAAGACAATACAATAACTCAAATATGAGGTCCTTACAATAGCTTCTCCTACAACTAATTAGCCTTCTGCTCATGTGCAGGTCTACAGAAAATACACCTTATAAAGAATGAACTAATTGAGGCCAAAATCATAGCAAAACAAGAAAACTTACCTAGCTAGTCATCTAACTTAAGAAATCTCCAAATTTAACAGAACTTCCAGCGGTTATTGCAGTTTACACACGTCACAAATGTGGTCATAGGTTCATCTGCACTTCGAGTTTGCATCTGGTAGTATAGTATGTAGTTTCCTTCTTCTTGCACCTACCACAGGTGAATTGCTCCGTACTGGCCTGTGGAGGCGCTCCGCGCTCGCATTCAAACAGTGCTTTTTGTTTGATTTTTTCATTCTGAATTTGCCTCGCATCACTGGCCATTTCTTCTGGTGTCAGTTCGAGGATGGCACGTGGCTCAAACTGCCCGAGGAGGACCTTTCTACGAAAGTCTTGATTTTTTGGATCCTTAATATTGAACATTATCGATCTATATTTCATCTTCTGAGCACCAGTGGATTTACCCCACTTTTCAAACATTGCAGTCTCCACTAGAACAACCACTCGATAAGGATCAGATGCACTCACTTGATCTCTTAGATCATCATCGGCCTCGCTCGAGACTTTGCACAGGGCCTCTGCAAGAAGTTCCCGGATTTTGTCCCTCACCGAGTCCTTGCAATAAACAAGAGAAGTCAACTTTGGAGGACCAACGGGGTCTGATGCCAGTTTTTGCCTATAAGAACTCGGCTTTTCTTCTTTAATTCTTTTCTCATTCTGTACAGATTCTCCAGCAGCATTGAGCATTCTTTGGTGTCTGGACATCAACCCTCTCAACTTTTTTCCCATTCGTGGAAGTTTCCGACTTCATTGACTTCTCAGAATTTGGTGTGCCAGTCGGATAACTTCTCTTCAACTTCCCATTCCCATTATCTATTGAGTTCCCCTGCTCAACCTTCACAGAGCTAGTCCTTTGAAACTTCCTGCTCTCGTCAGTTTCAGCAACCATTGGTTCAGCTTTTACAGAATCCTCATTATCAACACTTCCATTCTTCTTGTTGTTCATTGTTTCCTTGACAATTATATCCTTCCACACGTCAACAACATCAGAAGCCAAAGCCTTAGTCTTCTGGCTTTTATGTTTCGTCAGTTGCCGGAGGCGTTTCCCAACCTGGAACATAATTTTTACTGTTAAGAATGGGGAGAACAAGAAAGGGAAATAAAAATTAAGAAAAATCTTAAAAGCAACGTCCACCAGCATAACTGTACTGGGAAACAGGAAAAGCCTGCCAGGAAACTATGTGTTCAGCAACTACAATATCAACACCACCAACAAACCAGAACAAAACCACTGGATAAGAATATGGCAGTGTGCTTTGCACTTAGGCAGCTTTCAACAATTATAAATAAACTGTAAAAATTCAGCATGGGTTGGCAAGTTACCTGGATGCCCACTACCTTTACCATGAGGTTATCAACTTCGAATCACTGCTGAACTAAATGTGTTTGTTTGCTCCTTCCATTGGCAGAGTATTCAAACTAGGTAATCACTTAGAAAAGAGAAATTTCACAAGTAAACAGAAAAAACCCAAGAACTATTTTCAGCTACAACATTATGATCATTCCTCCGTTACAACTCCAGTGTTCACTAACCTAACCATGTATATCAAATCAAGTCACCACCCGCTCTTTTTTAAACTGCCACCTACCAAGTCTTCAACCAAACCTGACACCACCATACCCGACCGCTATATCCTCTCCTTTATTAGGTTGTCAATTTTACTCATGTGAATCTACTTGAATCCAAAATGCAACATGAAACTGAATGTAAGAAACTATATTTGACCACAAGTCTGATAAAAATTCGTTGCAAACAGTGAACCAACTCAACTGGTATGTGCTTCAATTTCAGATAAAAGTTTTCAGGCTCCGAAAATCAACTCAGATGATTTTGAATCTCATTTAAAGGTAATTAGAAGTGACAAAATTATAACAATTCTACAATCATTTCATCAAATCATTAGTGCGCATTACTGGTATTGCAATTCCTCAAATATCTAAGATGAATGTACGATAACCTCGTACTTGATCGCATATGTCTCAGATTTGGAACATTTTTACTAGTAAATCCACAGTAGGAGGTAGGGCAAACGGTACTGACAAAAAAGTTCTCTCAACTTAGAACTGAGCAATAAATATATAAAAGAGGCACTTGGTTGAACTAGTGGTTGAAGACACTTAGGAGTCTGATTGGAACTTCCAAGTTCGAATTAATGTGAAACACATCTGCTTGGATGTAAGGATATGTCAACTGGAATTGCTTCTTAAGGTGGAATTATGAGTGGAGGAGAGGGCATATTTGAAATTGTCTGAAACAATATCAATCTAAGTTTACTTTTCAACACTGGACCAGGTCTTTCAAGCAAGGATATTTTCCCAAAAAAAAAAAAAAAACACTGGACCAGGTGACCAGCTTTCTAGAATACATAGGTGAAATTTCAATATCACCCACCCCACTTTACATTTCTTTGTTGTCTGTCTCCTTTTTCTCTTCTTTTGATACATTAATGTCATTCAGTTATGGAATCTGACTCATTGAGAGGAAAGGTAAAATTTATACATTGGGAGGATGAATTTTCTTGGTTAATAAAAGGCAAGAGATTGCTAGAAAATATGGCTACGTTATAAATGACTGAGCACAATACTGTCCTACCAAAGACTGGCCAGAAACAAGATAAATCAATATCTTGCCCTAAACTTTAATCTAAGTTAAAGTCAACAATCAATTTTAAACATATTTTATGGGACCTACAACTTTTTAATCACACATTTCATCAACTTTGATCAAAATCTACTAAAAATCTTATCTTAATCCCCACCAAACAAGGGCCTTATAAATAACTCGCTGAAAATACTGACGACCAAATCTAATATTGAGTATATGGGTTAAACTGTAAACTTAAAGCAAGTTTTAAATGCATACAGTTGTGTCGATATCTATTAATTACTTGGTATTGAATATTAAATTTGAGTTGCTGAACAAATTTGTTCGACACGAATTTAATTTTGCCGATAGTAGAGATTGATTATGATTATGCCATAACATGTCTTAACTTCTATTCATGCATTAACAAAATTGGGTTATTACATGTCATTTACACTTGGAGGAGGACGTGCATTTAGGAGCAGTTGAATGTTCAATATGGCTAAACATTGATTTAGTCATAGGATGTAGAGATAGGAACAAGAAAAAAAAAAAAACTTTTAACTAGCTATTGTTTGTAATTGTTAATGTCACATTGACTCTTAAGGTTTCTAGGATTCAGATCTGGCCAGCTGTGCCAATAATGGACTCAAAATAGCACTGCATGGTGGTAAATGTTTTAAGGCAAGTCAATGGGTTAAAATGGCTCTATTTTTGTTCTGTAATGGCATCTAAGGACAATATCAGTTAATTATCCAAATTTAACATTTGATTTAAATTCTTCAAATGACACCCTTCACCTAATAAGATGACCCTTAGTACCACAAATTCAAAACTCAGTTACACTGGTTATGACATAGAATGTTATTGAGCGAATCAACAGTAATACAATTTCCTGAAAGATAGAAAAGGTAATAAATCAGAAACTTACCTGTGTAGATACAAGGAGATGATAACTGATGGGGAACTCGTTGAGCTGTTTTAATGCGTCAAGGCATCGTTCCTCCTCCCCAGGTGAATTCTCTGCTGCATCTGCAGCCTTCTTCACTGCCTCGAAAAGCTCTGTTAGCTCCTTCTCCATTACACACAATCTATCAGAAGCAAAAGAAGAACCCGGAAACATGACCAAATCAGTCTTTCAAGAGAAAGTCTCTAGACGAAGGATGCAAATGTATTAGAAAAGCTTTCTTAAGCAGCACTATCTTTTCCGATTCATTACTACATTTTTGCAGTACGGAAGTAACAACGATACACGGAATTGGAGCTTCAAATCTAAAAAAGAATGAAGCCAAGTCGAATTTAAACCTTTCACCCAAACTAAAAATCGGTTTCTACAAATCACAGAAAAACATATATCTAGAGACCGGAAACGAAAATGCGTATGTCAAATTAAAGCTTAAAATATCAATATACAGAATTAAACGTTGAAAAATGCACTCATACCCTTCCCTCCTTCCCCCTCTCCTCAAGAAATACATTCTTTAGGGATTAGAGAGAGAATTCATACATAAACATCTAAAAAATTAAATATGGATTAGAATATTAACCCGGTGACAAAAACATTAAAGAAAATCAACCTTCACAATAAAAAAGACGATTTTTCTACAAATCACACATAAATTGAAAATCGAAAAAGGCATGCGAAATTAACCTTACAGAATCATATAATGGAATGCAGGAAGAGCTCAGGTAAGCTCGTCTTAAAGAAAACTGAAACCCTAATTTTTGTTGCCGCTACCAACCTGGTTTTGACGTTCGAAGGAGATAATCGGGGCTGAAGCGGGACGTGCAAGTCCATCCGACTTGATCGTGCGGTCAATATGTTACTAAAGAATATCTCGGTAGTATGAGGATTTGCCATCTGGAGGGGGATAAGGCCCTGTTTGCGAAAAAATTTGAGTGCTTATTTACTATTTTATTATGATACAGTGTCTTAAAAGTTAAAACGAAGAAGTCTTTATCACATTTTAATTGCACTTCAAAATAGGAGACGACAAAAACGAAGAAACTACTTATTCCCTATTAAAGGTTCTAGCTTTTCTAAAACCCATATCTTGACTGGGAAGAGGGGGGAGGCTCGCAGTTCTCCCTTTAACACCAGCGGTAGATAGGACCGAGCTTGCAAAACTAAGCAAGGGATGCCATTAAGCAAGAAAAAAAAGGGCAGGACTAGCACAACGGAGGAGCCGCCCCCACCGACAGGCAGCCACGAGTCATAACAGCCCTTGTTTGTTATCGATTAGAATCTAAATCAAACTTAATAATTTATTTCAACCACATATTTTATGGATCTCATAATTTTTCAACCACTTATTTTATTAACATCTATTAAAATCCATTGAAAATCTTATTTTAATCCCCACCAAACGGGGATTTAAGATCATTAACCTTCAATCATTGTAATACTCATGGTCATAACTTTTTTCGTCAAGTTTTTATTCCCAAATTTCATTAATTAGCCGATCACATTCTTGACAATAATATTCTCAAATACATTTTGTTTGTGTTATGAAATGAGGAAAAACACTGACCCACTTTTGTATTTATTGCTTTTCTTAAAATATGACAATTAAAAAAAATCATTTGATGCTTGACTTTTTTGAGACATATGCACCGTGTTAATTGAGATAAGATCGATGATTAAAATGTGTCAAAAAGAGGTAAGAATAGTGTTATAACGAACAAAAGATGCAAATTTTAATTTCAATTAAAAGATGATGCAAGGGTTAATTTCATAATTAGCCAATCAACTTTATATTCAGTGTCATCATAATCACCCAACTTTATACCCAGTGTCATCATGACCACCCAATTTGATTTTATTTCACCATAACCATCCAACTTCATATAATACTTCATATAATGCTTCACCATGTCGCATCAAATGTTGACTCCTCATAAACATGCTTTTAACTAATCAAACAGTATAATAGTAGCAACATGCATTTATAATATCGAATCAGTGTGTACTCCGATAAAAAACACAAGAAGAAAAATAAAGAGAGAATCCATTATTATTTTTATATTATAAATATAAGACCATTTAAAACAACGATTCACCATCAATCCGCTAAATAAACTGAACTGAATAATTTTCAGAAACGTTCATCCCAAAAAAATAATTGTGACAAACTTCATCAAGTACAAATCCAATTCGATACTAAGCAATGATCCTCATTGGGTAATATCAATTCATGAAAGAATAGCATCTGGTTGTTGATAAAGAATGGGCTGATTTAGCCAAAAATAAACCACTAAAAAGTTGTGTGATCTCAAATATTTATACCAAATCATGCTCTTGACGAGCATTCCTCCTTTTATGTGGAACTTTATTTTTGAGTGCTTGCGGACAGTTACTAGTGCAGGAGGTAAGCCTTCACATTTCCTCTACAACTTCTTTTACTTTCACAACATAGCATCATTAGAAATCCACCTTGACAAGTTTCCATTTCCCTTAAACAATAGACGCATAAAATGCTACCTTCGTGAGATCACGTGTTTGTATAAAGTATGGAAACTTTTCAAGGATGTTGTAAGGAATTCTAATGATGCTATGGTCGTGAAGGAGCAAATCAAATTGCAAAAAAATGTAAAGGCTTACCTCTTGCCCTAGTAACTGTTGGCAAAGCACTCAAAATTAGACATCCACATAAATGGAGGAATGCACTTCAACAGCGACTGGACTCTGAAGAGTGCCCAAAACCAAAAAGGATTGCTGAGGTATGATCCAACCCAAATGGATTTGGATTACACATTTTTCGGGATCAATTTTCTGACAATTTAGCCTAGTTTTCGATCAACTGTAACATCTCCAGAACATGCCACTATCTGAAACTAAAGCAAGGATGAGGCAAAGAAACCAGTCTCTGGTTAGGAACTGGTCCTTTCACAGTGATTAGTCAAACAGAAATGCAACCATTCCCTCTCTTAAACTGATTTTGGGGACATCTATATTGAACTTGGCATCTCCTTAGCACCTATCGCTTCGACTATTTTTACTTGCTTGCGGCCTTTGTCTGGACCACCAATTATACCCCATCTCTCAAACTGCCTTTGTCGAGCTCTTGCCCTCTCTTTCTCTTCTTCTGATTTTGATGCATAACAGTATGGGCAGGAAACTCCATATTCCCATTCTGGAGCTTCCATGTCAGCATCATTTACTGGTTGCTTGCATCCATAGCAAAGTTTATAAGTTCCTTGGGCCAGCCCATGTTCAACTGACACTCGCTTGTCAAATACAAAGCATTCTCCTTCCCAAAGGCTTTCTTCTCTAGGTACTTCCTCAAGATATTTCAAAATTCCACCTTGTAGATGATAAACCTGGTAACAAAATCAGGTGAGTTCTACATCAATGAGATCATTCAGCAATGACAGGTACAAATTGTCATAGTATTAATCGAGGTCATGGTAAAATTCAAGAATCTTGAATGTAGACCCAAGTCATGCACCAATGAAGTGGACACATCAGGTTAACCAAACAAAAATCCACACACGAGTCTGAGTATGCAGGAAACACTATGTATGCATACCATAAATGACGTTTACTAAAACAGTATGGAATATAACTCAAGTACATGAGTGCCATATGATGGACATCAACCAAAATGTTAACTCTTAAGAAACTCAGAAAGATGATACAAGAACAAATTTCACCTCTTTAACACCTTTGCTTATGAGAAAACTCGTAGCCTTCTCACACCGAATGCCACCAGTACAATACATTGCCACCGGGGGCGGCATTTTCTTTTCCATTTCCGCAATTTGCTTATCTTTGGTTTCAATTGAACCTGCAGACTCCACCTGGTCCTTTGATTCAACCAACTTGGACCGTTCCTCCACCCAAAATGGAAATTCCCTGAATGCTGTTGTACAAGGATCAACTGCCCCTTTGAACTTCCCAATTCTAGTTTCATAGTCATTTCGTACGTCAACCACCACCTAAATTTTGTAAAATTAGGTCAAAGATAAATTTTGAAAGACACAGAATCACTGTTGTAAAGCTTATCACTTTTATAAATGGAATATAACAAATTAGGTGTACTTGATGGTAAATAAGTATAATAGTAAGGAGTTGTTTCCTGGTGGAAAACTGCCCAATATTGACATGAGGAGAATATCGAATATATATCACTCGAAACTTTCTGAGGTAAAAAGAGCAGTATCTACCATGAAAGACTTCAAACAAATCCAATCCAACAAGGAATTAAAAAGTGACTACTGTTAAGACCAAGATCAGAGTATCATTGATATCAATAGTAATTTAAAATGCTAAGAGATAGTAAGTATCCATGTAAATAAACTACAAAGCAGCAGTTGCAATGGAGAAAAGCCACTTACAGTATTTGGATCGCTAATCAATGCATTCCAATCCTTTGGACTGACGTACTTTCCAACTCTTTCAACAGGTGACACAGAAGGCATTCCGAGTGTAACTATCTATGAACAATACAAAATTTCTAGCTTTTAGAACTGAAAATAACTGAAAGAAGACCTAAACAATATCCAAGAAGGAAAAACTTAAGGTCGGAAATAAATCATGTGATCTTATAGTTTTCGGTCAGTAAGTACTACCTCCTTCTTTAGCTTGACCCTCACATGGTCCCATCGGAAGGGAGCATCTTCCCCAGCAGTTAGAGGAGAAATAGTTGCATGTCCATGATGAATAGCTTCTTCCTCAGGACTAACAGGTGACTCAACAAGCCTAAGTCCCTTTAGGCGGTCATCAGTTTGGATAAATGAAAGAACCTTTTCCACGGAATCCCGGGTCCCACATATGCTTCCATTGATTCCTTCTGGTGCAAGAATAATACCCCCTGAAACACGCTGTGAATATCAACTTAATAAGATTTGAATGACATTGTAATGTATATACAGATGATCAAACAAACCAAAAATGAAGCTGTAAAGGAAGCTAAAAGATGATTCAAGTGCCAAAATACATTGAAAGATGAGCAAAAAATAGAAAGAGAAAAGAAAACTTATGTAGATTTTCAAATTCACCACCTTTTGACGGCCAATTAATTGATGATTTTTTAATATTTATGCCATCACAGCATGCTGTCCTTGGGGCAGGCAGAGTGCAGGGAGGCAAAGATTAGGGAACATAGATTGCTCAACAATGAGAATGTAAAAGCTAGTAATAAAAAACATGCAAGGTGACTTGGCCCTCCTTGAATACCATGTTATTGCCACTACAATTTTGTTAAATACAGATGACAATTTTTCACACCAAAAAGTAAGAAACGTGTGTTCATCTCAACCTGTGTTTAACTTCCTGGCCATGTCTGCTTATCTAAAGTTTGGAGGTTACGTGATTGAAGATATGGATACATATTGCACACGCCCAACTGTGTACCCAAGTACAAGTAATAAAGAATAAGCTTTACCATTATACATCAAGCAAGATTAGTTTAACCAATAAATCTATCAACTAAATTATTTCTAATTGTAAGTTCAGCTCCACACAATGGCTTTTAACAATTTCTCATCATCAGTAATTAGCCCTTCCTAACATACTCGCAATTATGAACTTATGATGGCACACAGCTTACTAAAACTCATCCCATTCAAGTTCATCAATGAGATTAACTGGTAACTAAGCAGCACTTAATTAACTCTATGGTCTCAGCAGAATAATTTTAGCTTTTGGCCGTATTCCAAGAGAAAGTAAAGAAAAAATGAAACAAAAAATGACAGAACCACACACAAAGTAACATCCACCACATGAAAAAAAATAAAAATTAGACGGCCCTATCAGTTTGTTCTATAAAACGCCGAGAAGCATCAGTCTTTAAATTTCATTTGTTAGATAACTTGTGCCTACGTTAATGGCTCTGAAAAATGTTGCTCTGTTGCTCCCAACTGCTACACACTCTCTGCGAATTGCATTTACACGACTTCTCCTCAAGCTCCAGAATCAAAGATGCAGAACTCCTTTAAACAAACTACCCGATGGATTATTATATTATCAAAAGATGACATTTTAACATTACAGAATCTCACGAATAGAACTAGCAATATGATTATTTTACTTCAATTAAAGCTAATTAAAATCCAGCAAAGATTCAGAGAAAAAGAAAACATAATCAACACATGGTGGAATCATATTTTTTTTACCAATATAAATTAGTAAAGGAATTTACCAGCTGCTCACAGATCTGTTTTAGGGGTTTCCTAAAATCAGCATGATCTGGAAAATCCGCAAATTTGTAAAAGGACACAACAACAAGCAAACACTCCGTATTCAAAACATTTGGTGTAGGATCCGAGCTTGTAGCTGAACAGAAACATCTCGAAAGAGTGAAGTTACAAGAATTAACGCCATTCTCGGGATCAGCAAATAGAGGAAGATTTGAGGATTTGGATGCTGGAATGGGTTTATTCAGGATAGGGTTTATAGGTGTAAGTTTAGGGTAAGGGTTTGGTGTAGAAGTTGAAGACATAACTTTCAGCGCAGAAGTCCTTCTATAGAGGAGGAGAGGGTAAGAGTGCAAATGCACATATAGCGCGGTAACCATCTCCTGGCGGCGCTGCACATTTCTAGGGCTAAATGTTTATATATAGCTAGGGGGTGGGGGATTGGGTCGACTTTTGCCTCAACCCAAACTCAAACCCAAACCCAATATAATATGATCGGTTTGATCATAATTTAACCCAATTCAACCATATTCAACCCACTCAAGTATCGATCGGGTTTGGTTGGATTGGTCGATCGATTTGAAACAACTTATCAACAAATATTAAAGTAAGCGGGTCGAGTTGGGCGGATTTATAATTGACTCATGACTTATATAATATTAGGTCTCTATAGTTGCAGTGACAAAAAAAATTTAAATTATTTTGGCACTTCATGCCCGAAAATGTTACATGGACATATTGATATTAAATTATATGAAGCTAAGAAATGTTTTAGTCAATTAAAATATTTTTGTGTTGAATGTGTATTTGCTTATACTATTTTTTCGTAAAATGCATTATATCCAAATCTTATAATATTATTCTAAGAGTTTCTATGTCTTGTGTTATATTCAAGACTTCTCGTGTATCGTGTTTGCGTATATAGAACCTAGTTAATTAATAGTATATAATTTGTGTATGGTTTTTCCAAACTTTTCAACTATTGCACAAAATTTCCCCCAACAAGAACTGATATTTTAATTTAGGTTTTTTCTGAATATTGTAGTATTTGGAGGTTGTGTAAAGAAATAGAGTAACTCAATCTCATCCGAGCAACATCATAATACTTGTAAAATTCATAAATATAGTCGGGTTGGATTGGGTTGAATTGGGTTGGGCGGATTTATTCGATTTTCATGAGTTCATAATCGAACCCAACCTGCCTACACAACCAACCCACCCACCCAACCCGTGTAAAAACAATTAAAAAATCGACCCAAACCGGCCGGGTTGATTCGATTTTGACGGGTTCGGTCAAGTTTTGCCAACCTCTATATATTAACTCGGTTTGATTCTCTCTATTTTAACTTAAATTATTTATCGTACTTATTTTTAATCATGAAATAAAATAAAATATATTACATGTAATATATTTATTCTACACGAATTATTTTCGGAATTTTTATTGAGAGATATTTTATAAAAACAACAAAGGTAGGATAAATAGGGTTAAGAATTATGAAGTTAGGGTCGATTTTGGAAAGGATGAATTAAGAAATGAAATTTTTAGCCTCGGATATGGTGGGTGTTAAATTGAAATTGGGGTTCGTCCTCGTTCTCGTTCTTGAAACATGGAATCCATTTCGTTGTTAGTCATATATGTACTTTTTATTTAAATGATAAGAGTTGTCTCTATAAATTGATCATAGCGATCTTTTTAAACGAGCACAACATCACAAACTAGATTACGAGATTGAGTTTGATTTAAATAGGTGGAAATCTTGACATGTTTATTCGTAATTCTGAATATAAAAATGTATGCGAAAATTGAAAAATTATAAAGAGTAGAAGAAGAGAAATTAATTTATGCAATTCAACATTTTTTATTGATTTTCTTTATTTATAAAAGTCGTCGCGTGGACAATTCTTTTCCTTCTATTCCTATCTAACCTCGTGGATACAATCTATCTCGATTTTTATTTTTACACGCGATTACATCTACCATATCCGATAATTTTCCCATAAATCTTCAAAAGTTCTGTAAAATTATTATGAACAGATAAATTAAGAGAGAAATGTGTATATATATATATACCAACTCAACAATCGATATTAATGGATGAGTAAAAAGTGAAAAATTATAGAGAAAATTCTACGAATGCACCAATAATTAAACGGCGTTTATCTCAAATAATAAAGGTGAGATAATAAAGGTGAACCATTTGTGATTGAAGATCATGTCACCGTAGCTTTCACCATCATATCACATTTTCAAGTGTCATTTTTTAATCATCATGAAAGTTAGAATAATCGATTCTTCAAATATGGCGATATTCAACAATCTATATAGCAGGGAAATCATTGTCATGGATTCATTTTTCTTCATTGAATAATGTGACGGTCCCCTATGCTACATAAAAATTGCTAATAATTATCTCGATAAATAACATCACTTTAAAAGTTATTTTGACATAACGGCTGTACGGTAAATTAAAGAAATCTCATGATTCTCACATGTGATAGAAGATGGTAATAGTCATCATGGATTATTAAAAGGGGACAATTATCATTGTATATCGACTTTCACGTGTCATATGTTTTTATTGTCTTAGAAAAGCTAATTTGGTGTTGTGACCTAAAAGTGTATTTGATTGACATGAAAAATATATCTCGAAAAAAAAAAATAGTTTCCTTATTTTGAGGAAAATAAAAATTTACTCCCTCCAAATAAAATATTTTGCTTAAAAAGAAGGAAAATTAGACATATTTTTAAAAGTTGAAAAATATTTTTCATGAAAAAAATAGCAATCAAATACTTCAAAATAAGAATTTGAGTGAAAAATTAACATTTTTCATGAAAAATAAATGTAATCAAACGCACCATAAATTTAATTGGTGACATGAGCCACTATATTCTCACCTACCAAAACAAAATTAATAAGTAGGAGAAGATAAGATCTAAAGCACACAACAATAAAGTGTGTGAAATAATCAAGTAAATATTCATATTTAATGGCTCGTCATCCAGATCTTTGATGAAGATTTTTTGAGAAGTTTTTATGTTTTGTTGAACACATCATACTCCAACATATATATAAAGATCTTCGTTACTTACAATTAAAGTAAGTTTTTATGTTTTAAATATTAATATATATTTATTTTTTGGCCTTTTTAAGCTTTGAAGAGCATTTTGAGCAAGAAACCCATAATCTACAATTAATCTATATCAATTCACTTGTTTAATATAATTCTGTTTTCGGGATATGCAATTATGTGCATTTTTATGAAAAGAATAAAGTAAAATGT
>CAIGRT010230373.1:0-23599 GCA_903798405.1 Fraxinus platypoda
GCTCCAGCTCTTGGTTTATGTCAATTACATTATGCCCGTGTTTGATAGAGATTAAAATTAGATTTTTAATAAATTTTAATAAAAGTTGATGAAATGTGTGGTTAAAAAAGTTGTGGTCCTATGAAATGTTGTTAAAATTAATTGTTAAATTTAATTTATATTTTAATCAATTTTTTTAGCGATACTAAAGATGGGCAATAATTCTCACGACATAGATGATGCAACAACAACTGATGAAGCTGATGATGCAGCAAGAGCAGCTGATTCAACCTCCTAGCTGGCATGATAGTTAATTTCAGTTAGGACAGCTAGACAAATTCAGTTGCTTGGTTAAATCTGTTGAAATAGTTGTTGATAGATAGTAAAATTGTTAATAGTTTGTTCAAACTGATATTTGCAATTTTCCCTTTATATACGATGCAAATGTATTCATTTCATTTTCAAGGAATAATACTACAGATTCATTCCATCCTTCCTTCCCGGTTTTCACTTCCTTTCTCTGTTAAATCTCTTCTTTATCTTTTCATGGAGAAACTATAATTCTCAGCTCGAGAATTCCACATGGTATCAGAGCTTAAACTTTTCAATTAAAGCTTCTGTTATGCTGAATTAATGGCGAATTCACTGTTCAATTTAGTTGATGATCCAACTAGTTATTTCTTCTTGCATCCCAGTGATAATCCGGGTGCCTTGATCGTTTCTGAAGTCTTTAATGGCGACAATTATACATCTTGGAGCCGCTCAATTTCTATGGCATTGAGTGTAAAGAACAAGACAGCCTTCATTGATGGATCATTGCCAATGCCAAATCCATCATCTGGTGCTATATATAACTGTTGGATTCGCGCCAATGACCTTGTGTTGTCTTGGTTACTAAATTCAATCAATAAGGAGATTCGGCAAAGCTTGCTGTATATTTCATCTGCCTGTGAAGTTTGGAATGAGATTAAAACCAAGTACATTCGTAGTGATGGCCCTAGAGTATACCACTTGGAAAAGTCCCTCAATTCCATCTCTCAAAGATCACAAACACTTACTGTATACTACAACTCCTTCAAAGCAACATGGGATGAGTATATTAGCTGCAGACCCCTCCCTAAATGCAACTGTGGAGTGCTCTCTAGCTGCACTTGTGACGTATTGCGTAGCATTTCTGATATCCAGCAATCAGATGCTGTTATGAAATTCCTCATTGGACTTAATAAATCTTATTCTATATTAAGAAGCCAACTGCTCTAACTTCTCCACTTCCATCACTAGCACGAGTATATGCACTTCTACTTCAAGAAGAAAGCCAACGTGACTTGCACAATCACTCTTTCTCTGATTCAGCTGCAATGGTAGCAAGGCAGTTCACTAGAGCATCTAACAGGCCTATACCTTGGAAGGATAAGAGAAAGCCAAAATGCACCCACTGTGGTTTTCTAAATCACACAGCAGATAAATGTTTCCAACTCATAGGTTATCCTCCTGGTTGGAAAGGACCTAGAGGAGCACGAATGCAATCTGATACTCTTGCTGCTTATACTGTGACATCTGATCAATTTGCGAATAATGGGGAGCCAAGTACTTCATTCAATCAAGATCTTTACCAACAATTCTTAGCTTTTTCTAAAAGTCAACAGAATTCAGCCACCAAATCAACATCTACCATCACAACAGGTATCCCCAAATCATTTTGCAATACAGCCTATTTAAACCAAAAACAATTTCTTGGATTATTGATACAAGAGCAACGGATCATATGATCTGCTCTCCAACCTTCTTCACTTCCATCGATTCAACTTCACATACTAATGTCAATCTACCAAACGGCACCTCTGTACCAGTTAGCCACACTGGGAAAGTACAAATTTCTGATAGCTTAACATTTGATAATGTTCTATGCGTACCTTCTTTTTCATTTAACCTTATATCAGTCTCTAAGCTAACAAAATCTTCCAATCTTTGTGTAATGTTTTCTGCCTCTAATTGCCTCGTACATGATCTGTCAACCTTGAAGATGACTGGCTTTGCTAAGGAAAAATAGGGCCTATATCAACTCCAAATTGTCCATAACAAACCCTTTGCACTTCAGTCTATCAGCACTCCAACAGTCAACACTACACAGCATTCAAGTCATAACCTTTGGCACCTCAAACTTGGCCACATATCCAATGCAAGAATGTCAAAAATTCCGCATATTGCTTCTCAAATACCTTGTTACAATTTACATATATGTGAAATATGTCCGCTAGCAAAACAAAAGAAGTTACCTTTTCCTATTAGTGAATCAATGTCAAATAAAATCTTCGATTTAATTCATTGTGACATTTGGGGACCATTTGGTGAACATTCCTTCAATAGTTACAGATTTTTTTTAACTATAGTTGATGATTATTCACGTTGCACATGGGTTTTCATGATGCAATCAAAATCTGAAACTCGTAGCCATATCAAAAATTTCTATCAAATGGTTCTTACACACTTCAATACCAAAATAAAGTCTATCAAATCAGATAACGGTGCAGAATTTGCTATGCCTGATTACTATGGTTCTCTTGGAATCCTGCACCAAAGAAGTTGTGTTGAAACACCCCAACAAAATGGGGTGGTTGAAAGAAAACATCAATTCATTTTACAAATAGCCAAAGCACTTCCATTTCAATCTAATGTGCCCCTTACCTTTTGGAATGACTGCATACTCACAGCCGTTCATCTCATAAACCGTATCCCATCTCCAATTCTTAGCAATAAAACCCCTTACGAAATGCTCTTCCAAAAGCCACCAGAATATGATCATCTCAAGACTTTTGGCTGCCTTTGCTTTGCATCCACCCTCAATGTTCATAGAACAAAATTTTCACCTCGTGCATCCAAGTGTGTATTCCTTGGATACCCAAAGTATATGATCTCCAAACTCAAAAGGCCTTTATTAGTCGGAATGTAATTTTTCATGAAGATTCTTTTCCCTACAAGCAAAGTTTATCACCACAGTCATCTACAAGCCAACATTTATTTCCTATACCTGAACCTGTGCATCATTCCTCACCTCAAACGACCCAAACACCAGCACCTAACATCATTCCTACTCCCCTCAGATCAGAAATACTCCCTGCTAAACGCCATTACCAGGCAATCCAGTTTTTACACACTCTCCTGAGTTATCAAACATGAATCTCCCCAGTCCTTCTTTTCAACCTGCTCCCAAACGATCTACTCGAACCATACTTCCGCCCTCTCATCTGGATGATTATGAATGTGATTTACCTTCTTCTTCCATGGCAATCCAATAATCTACAACGCTGGGCAGACCTTGTGCATCATGTAAACCTTATCCTATTTCCCATTTTCTTTCAACAAATCGTTTAGCCCCCTCACATAAAATTTTTACTACATCCATTTCTAATGTTTTCGAACCAAAATATTATGGCCAAGCCACCAAGTTTCCACATTGGCAGGACGCAATGAATGCAGAAATCACAGCTCTTGAAAAGAATAATACTTGGACCCTCATGAAACTCCCACATGACAAACATACCATTGGATACAAATGGGTTTATAAAGTAAAATTCAAAGCGGATGGGATTGTGGAAAGGTATAAAGCACGGCTGGTTGCTAAAGGATACCCAATAGGAAGGTCTCGATTTCTTTGACACTTTTTCCCCAGCTGCCAAACTTACTTCTATTCGAGTGCTCTTGGCTGTTGCAGCAGCAAATGACTGGTTCTTACACCAGTTAGATGTCAACAACGTTTTTTTACATAGAGACTTACATGAGAAAGTCTATATGAAGATACCTCGGGGTTATCCCACACAAGATTCTTCATTAGTTTGCAAATTAAATAAAAGCTTGTATGGCCTTAAACAAGCTTCTCGCCAATGGTTTGCAAAACTAACCACCAGCCTTATATCATACGGTTTGCAACAATCCCAGTCTGATTCCTCACTATTCCTTCGAACCAAAACTAATTCATTCATGGTTCTTTTGATTTATGTTGATGATGTATTACTTGCTAGCAATAGCCTTCATGAAATCCAGGTTCTGAAGAAATTTCTGGATGATCAGTTCACAATCAAGGACTTAGGTGAAGTGAAATATATACTTGGTCTGGAGATTGCAAGATCAAAATCTGGCATCAATTTTTGCCAAAGAAAATATGCCATAGACATTTTAGAGGATTCAGGCTTTTCAGGCTGCAAACCAGTATCTTTTCCAATGGAGTCTACTCTCAAACTGAAGGCAGAGGACTCTACACAATTATCTGATCCCTCCACTTACAGACGTCTCATTGGCAGATTGATATATATCACCATCACTAGACCTGACTTGGCCTATTCTGTCCAAGTGCTTAGTCAGTTTATGTCTAAACCTGCTCAATCCCATTTGGATGCAGCTCACAGGGTTCTCAGGTACATTAAAGCAACCCCCGGCCAAGGATTATTCTTTCCCAAAAATTCTGATTTACATCTCAAAGCTTACGGTGATAGTGATTGGGCTGATTGCCTTGACACTAGGCGAAGTGTTACTGGTTTAGCTGTGTTTATTGGAGAATCATTAATTCTGGGAAATCCAAGAAACAACCTACAGTCAGTCGATCGTCTGCTGAAGCTGAATAGAGGGCCTTAGCTTCTACAGCATGTGAACTTCAGTGGCTTGTTTATCTTTTACAAGACTTGGTTGTTCACCATTCTCAACCTGCACTCTTGTATACCGATAGCAAATCAGCTATGTCCATTGCTTATGACCCTGTTCAACACGAAAGAACCAAACATATTCAAATTGATTGCCACCTTGTTCGTGAGAAACTACAATCTGGCCTCATTAAAATCATCCATGTTCCTACTCAACATCAGGTAGCAGATATCCTAACCAAACCTCTTGGTTCTGCCTTGTTTCACAGACATACTTCCAAGATGGGCATCTTGAACATTCATACCCCTCTTGAGGGGGGATCTCACCACATAGATGATGCAACAGCAGCTGATGAAGCTGATGATGCAGCAATAGCAGTTGATTCAACCTCCTAGCTGGCATGATAGTTAATTTCAGTTAGGACAGCTAGACAAATTCAGTTGCTTGGTTAAATCTGTTGAAATAGTTGTTGATAGATAGTTAAAGTTGTTAATAGTTTGTTCAAACTGATATTTTTAATTTTCCCTTTATATACGATGCAAATGTATTCATTTCATTTTCAAGGAATAATATTACAGATTCATTCCACCCTTCCTTCCCGGTTTTCACTTCATTTCTCTGTTAAATCTCTTTTTTATCTTTTCATGGAGAAACTATAATTCTCAGCTCAAGAATTCCACAATAATTTTCACTTTTTTTCTAGGGCCAGCTAAAGACCTTTTAATAGGGAGAGCCCTGGCTCTAAAATTTTCAAAAGAATAACGATATCTAACGCCAACTATGCTAGAGCACTAATTTAAGTAGCTATACTTGATATGATCAATTAAATAAATCGTGTGATATTGCATTTAAGTAAATATACCATTTAATACCATACAATTGTCATCTAAACTGATACTTGACACCGTGATGCATAATAGCATTAGTCTCTTAAAAAATGAATTAAAAATAATAGTAAAGTATCTCGAGATCGGCTATGATCAAACATGAATAGAGTTAAAATTGTACACAGAGTTGCCCCCGAGCACATCCAAGTTGGCAAAGGAAGGGCATTGCTGGGCTTGCAACCTCAGCGTGGGGAGTTCGATTCCTGATTGGAGCAGCTGAGTGATCTAATAACCAATATTGGTTGAAGCAGTTTGGTGATGTAATAACCATGGAGGAAGGCTCCCTTGGGCCAGGAGTATAAGGGGTGCACGAACCCTGATCAATTTGGGCATAACCCGCGGTTTACCTCCGCTAGTTACTGAGGGGACGGTGGCTGGTGGTCCAGGAATTAGTCTGGCTAAGCTGGGATACCTAGGTAACAAAAAAAAATAAAAATTTGTACACAGAGTTAATGCATATAATCTATCACTTTCATTTTTTATAAATTTTTACGATCTGTCCTTTTGCATTTAATATCAAGACTTGAGATTTCATTTTAAAAGATTAACTTTGTTAAAAAGAGTACTTAATTACTTATGTTGATTTATATTTTACTCGAATAGATGGGGAATTCCCTCCCCTAATATAGTAAATGGGTGAGGACAGGATCTTGATCCTTGTCCCGAATTTTTTTTTATGCTTCTAATTAAATTATATTTTAAAATATAGATAATAATATGAAAAAATTAATTAATTAAACATGAGATTAAATGGGGATTTTTTTTTATTTGGTCTCTCTTCTTGAAAATTTTTGAATGGGTTGGGAATCATAATGGTTGTCTCGCTTTATTGTCATCCCTAATTTATCTTTATTCAATATGTGATTTATTCCAACACTTGTAAGTTAAAGTTAAAATCACTTTTACTTCACATATTATCGTAAAATACACAAGCACTACTTACTTTTTCACAACTTGCTTATACTCCTTATAGACAATTTGCCAAAGTCTAAAGGCGCTTTTTAAATGTCAAAAGTTCATTTGTGTATAATATTCACCGGTTGGCTAAAATCAAAAAAGCATTTTTTGATAAAAAAAAAAAAAAGAAGGAAAAGAAAAGAAGAAGAAACAGCTTTAAAAAGCTGTTTTAGATAAGCCCAGAATTTATTCTATTTTTTTAATTATATTTCCAAACAATCAATTCAATATTTACCACAATTTTGAATTCATAACCAAACAATCAACTATTTTTTAATACAAGTTTAATAATTGCGTGAAATGGAAAAAATAACCCTATTGTTCTATGAGCGGGCCAGGGACGGTTGTAGGGGGGCACTGAATTTATTTTTATTTTTTGGTAGATTTTTTTTAATGTAAAAAAAAAAATTCATGTATTAACCTGATTTGTAATTCGATTCTGGATCCGTTCCTGAAGCGGGCCACAGGGCCAAGCCCTAGGACTGGAAGGCCTGACAAACACTTGGGCCTGGTTTGGCTTGCAGATATAGCCCACGCTAAGGGCTGATGGGCAGCATAGACCCTTTGACACTTGTTCTTTTTTCACGTTTTGTGATGATGCAAATATATACCCACGATCAAAGCACATAGGATAAATAATTAAATATACTAAAAAACCTAAAAAATAAAAACAAAAACTTAGTTGAGACAATGAATTGAATATTAAGTAGGGGGCTTAGCCCAAAGACGCCACTCTATGAGGGGAACTCGGGTCGAGTCTTTGCAAGATTGTAAAAGAGCGCAAATAAGAGTGCCTTGACTATTAAGAGAGAAAAAGTCTTTTCATAAAATATTTTTAAAATGCCTATTTGCCATTTCGAAACAATACTTCTTTGGAAAAAAATAAAAATCGTATATAATAAAAGACAAATCTTTTCATGCAAATGTCCAAAAATTAGACAAGTAGTCAAATTAATTTAGGGCTCAATGATGAAGTTAGATATAACTAGGCTCAAAATTGCTTTGTTAAAGCATGATAGATTGTTGTCCTTGAGACCCATTTTAAACCCTGTAGATACATAATTTGGTGCAATAAGGATTTGTTGGTGTATGTTTGTGAATTGCAAATTACAATTTGAATAATCTTAACAAAACAAAGTAAACTTATTTGAAATTTACAAACCGAATGCAGAAAATGATAGAAAGAATAATGGAATATTAAATAGAGGCTAATGTTTAACAATATGTCTTTAAGACGAATTTGTTTCGTCAAGGTGCTCATGGCATCTGGATAATCGTCTCCCAAGAAACAACGGTTCTCTCCTTGCAGTAGAAGTACTTTAAGCTTCAAGGAATCAACGAACTCGAAAATGGAGTAGTAACTCTCTACTTTAAATGATTGTGATACAAGAACACAATGATTTTGGAGTGTTTTGATGCAATGTAATCAAAGCATGTGAATTTAAATGATTTTAGATCATCAAGGGTGTCCAATTTATGGACTTGAGGGGTTGTGGCTGGAGAGACACTCCCCAAAATTTAGCATGTTTCACAAAGAGACGGGAATCCTCAAGCCGCTACCTGACCCACCGCTCGAGCATCTTTTTCAGAGACTTGACCGCTTATTGCGAGCGAGACGACTGCTCGAGCATCTGTGTTATGTGGCCAGTTTTCCATTTTTTCAATTTAACTTTGGATAACAATTTCTCGTTCATTCGGAATTGAATTTTTGAATTCAAATATACCATGATTATCTATTCGACGAGTAGAACAAGTTCGTCTATTCATACGCACAAATTGGCTATTGAAACCTATCCGAATCTCGATCGAAGTTGATACAAAATCAACGTTTTATAAACCTAATTCCAACAGGATTGTCGGTTGGATATCAAGATTTGACGACAGATAAATCATTGCTAAGGGCATGCTTCAAAGTTTTTTTCATCGATTTTGACCTTTTCTAGGAACTCCATTTATGAGATATTGAAAAAATTGGTGCTTGTTAATTTTTTGGGCGTTGAAATAACCCAAAATCGATGTAGTGTAATTTAAACCATCCTTTCAACCCACCAAATTGGTAAATCTTGGCCGTTTCTCAAATTCTCTTTCAATTTTACATCCTATAAAATAATTCTCACTTGATGATTGTGCTATTGAATTCTCACGATTTGTAGGTAGAAAATGTACTTGAGTACAATGTAAGTTAGTACAAACCTAAAGGAGACGCATTTTGTGATAAGTAGATCATTGTTCTTAAACTCAAAATGGACATACCATCTTGATACTTCGACCTAGAGGGATTTAATAACTATCTTGTAGATAACATATGCTAAATCAATATATGGGAGCTGCATTTTATCAGCATTGGGTACCCAACTTATCATTATTTTGTAACAAATAAGGTTTCTGCCCATATTGGAAATTAAAATTTAATTTCTTGAAGGATATCCTATTCCTACATGTTCACCCTTGCTCGACAACATTACACTAGTAATAATTTGTCAGATTTGTATATCCCATTATTAACTCAACTATCTTTGTCCTTATTACAGCTGGCCGATGGGATCTTCTTCTTTTGAATAAATTTATAATATATATTTCTTTTCTTATTGATTTGGTGCTAAAGAGATCAGCTGGACTTGGACATGGTATAATTTACTCGATTGCATTGTATTATTACATGAAAAAGAAGCAGAATATATGAGCTGGAACACATCATCACTTACCTCATCGAAGAGTTCTATTCTTTCAACAAACCTAAATTGTTGCATCTGTTTTTGGTAAAAGTTAATATCAACAAAGTAAAAGTACTGTATAGCAAATATATTAAAGTTTTTAATTTTTCACTATGCGATTTATTGGCGTTAAAAAGATGGTTTTAGCTGTTGTGAAAACTCGATTTTTCGAATTGATGTTCATCTAATCATTTCTCATGATGAGAGGGTTTATAAAGGGTGGTGGGTAGGAGTGTGCACAGTTTGATTCGGTCCGATCCTGAAGAATTTTGAAGGGAATCTAACAGAATCGAGTACCAATAAAAAATTTAGAAACGGAACCATTTGTTTCATATCCAACTATAAAACCGAACTGGAACTGAACCAACTATTTTCGATTCGATCTGATCTAATCTGATGCAATTCTTTATATTAAAAAAGATTATAAAAATAAAGTATGAAATTACTTGTCAAATTGAAAATAGAGTATGAAACCACTTGTTATTCTTGTAATTTAATAATACAAAAATAATTGAACAAGGCAAAAAACAAAAATTCACTTCAAAACTCAAGATCAACTTATAAAAGCGAAAAAATGATAAACTACTAAATACAACATAAACGGTAAAATTTTGATCAAAAATTAATTTTTTGAAAAATCCATATAATAGCCTGATTTATCTTTAGTAATTCTCAAGGATCATGATTTTTAATGGCCAGTCACTTTGAAAATAACAAGAAATTTGAATTCTTATGAAATATTGAACTAAAAATATATTTTTCCAATTGTGTTGTATTAAAACTATGATTTTGTAAAATATTTATAAAATTATTTAGACTTGAATTTCGATTACCCATTAAAGGAAAGTAGAAGAAGCGTATGGAAAATCAAATTTTAACATGAGATAGTTTTAGAGTCTAGTATTCAAAGATCTAGTACATCTTGGTGCAAATAAAAAAAGAAATTCGAAATAACTGAATTCATTGTTGGTTCTCAAGGCAGTACTGAGAACCGGACTGTAACTGATCGGTTCTCAATGTATAGCCCCAAAATCGACCCATTTAGTAGAGGAACAGGAGCCGAACCGACCGATTCTATTTGGTTCCGGTCCGGTTCCACCGGTTCCTAAAAAAATGCCCACCCCTAAATGGTTGCACATCTAGAGTTAGTATAGAGAGATGAGAGATGGTCTATTATGTCAATTCAAGGACACGGACGAATAAGTAATAACTAGTTAATGGAACTCACTATCTTGGTATATGGGCCAGACCTAGTTTTTTTCGGAGGGTTGTTTGACTAGTGTTGTGGTGACGAGGGGGTTCGGTTGAGGGTGCACGTCTAGAGTTGGTGAGGAGAGAGGGACGGTTTACCATGTTTATTTAAGGACATGAATGAGTAATTAGTCAATTAAATTCATTCTTTTTGTACAAGGGCCCAAAAATAAGACATGAAAGAGGACAAATTCTTAATCAAACTGGGCATACATTGATTTAAGGGGAAATTCATTTGTACCGAAAAAATTGTACCGAAAATGTGCCCTTCTCTCACATGTGCGCGGACCCACGTGAATAAAAAAAATCATTACCTTGTGGTCTCCACACCCTATTGTGAGTGTAGGTAAAAAAGTTTAGGTACATATAACATTGTCCTTGATTTAAATGATTGGCTGAGTCTATTTTCTATTCCTATTTAGACTGTCATTGAGATAGACTATAGTGACCTATTATTGAATCCCAAAGCTCTCTGAAAAGCTTTTTTTTAACTTTGCAGCCTAGTGGACTATATCAACTATTCAATTCATATCTCCAAACTAAATAATGACAATCGAACACGGAATTTAACTTTACATAAATTGACGATAGTCATTCACTATCATTATTCATGTTCTTCTTGTCCTTTTTCCCAATGTACAATTATACTCATACATTTCCCACATAATTATCTATCGGAATCACGAAATCTAGACATTAAACACAGTGGAAACTCAAAATAATTAATTTTGAGTCGGTTTGGTCAGAGTAGTTTTTTGAGACAACCTACCTTTCTACCTTCAATTAGTTGCCACATGAATTCTTTTGTTACTCTGTTTTAATGATTTCTAAGAAGAAACTACAAAAGATCAAAATAAGGGGAAAAATTCCAATATATCAACAAATATATATTTTTCAGCCTTAATATTATCTATGAATAAATTTGAATACTAACTAATCAAATGATCAAATTAAATTTAAAATATGATTAATAGACCACAAGGCACAAACCATGGAATATATTTGGAAATTTCAATAAACTTGTGTATATAAATCAGATATTTCAACACAAAAACACCAATTATTATAAACTCAGTCACACAGTTATACATACAAATGTATATATTAAAATTGACGGAAAACTAACTCCGGCACCGCGTGATGGCGGAGCATCCCCGGGTGTAGGGGTTAGCTTGGGCACCAGGACGGCAGTTGTAGTACGACGCGCCTCTCCTCGAGCATGGTATATTATTGGCTTGCAGCGCGCCATAGCTAATGTACTTGGTGGTTGCTAGAATGCGCCGATTGCTTTCGGAATCCATTTCGAATTCACCTTCGGCGTCAATGCAATCTGCTATGGATCCATTGCACTGTGGTTTCACTGGCATCCAGCTGAACTCGTCGCCGCCAGCGTTAGCGGCGGAGAAAAGCAGAGCCGCCATCAGCACTGCGGAGATTATGAAGTGTCGAAAGAGAGAATTAGGCATTGTTGTTTGTCAATGGTCTCTCTTCTCGCGAGAATTGGCAGTAAATAGAGCGGGTTGGCAAGGGATTATGAAATTAGTACTGATATTCTATGAATTTTCTAAATTGCCACTCCACTTGTTAATTCCTTATTTATAATAATCTAATCTCTATCAAATTTCGAGATTACATTTTCACTTCACGACGATCGAAAGATTTTCTAGGGTAGAATCAATCGAGATCGCTCGGAGGTCAAAAATCAAATTTTAAAAAGTCTGTGACGAAATTATTTGAGAATTCTAATGTTAGACTGACTGTAATAATTAACTGTGATATGGATAGAATGATTTTAAAAGACTTTCAAACACGACATTTTATGTTTTAAAATTGATGTGTCAAAATCCATTATGAGTCGATAAATTTGTTTTCCCAAAGATCCAAAACTTATCGAAGTAATCAAATAATGGACCATTTTTTGGACATAAACGGGATAAGATTTAATTATATAATTACTAGAGATTTTCCAAAGTTTGGAAAACTGAAAATTGGTGAGAAAAATGCACCCCCACTGAACATTTGTTCATTTTAGATATGGAAACAACGTTCAACAGCATAGTTGTTCTAACTTTTGACTCGATTATTATAAGATTTATGTACAATAATACAATATTTAAACTAACTGGCTGCAGGCTGTGGTCTTATTATATTGCTGTAAAGAAGTTGAAATCCTTGATGCTTGAACCTTTCAAAACCTACCAAAACACTTGACATTTTCGAAGACTAATAGCTTGGTTTAAATAATTAGAGATTAAGGGTTTAATTTGAGATATTTAAATATAATTTCTGCTATAATTATAATATTTAATCTTTTAAATATTGGTTTACAAATGGACAAGTTGATATCGATCAGATTGACAAAGAACGTGGAGCCAACTCAGAAAAATCTCATCTTAATGTAAGTTATTGATACATTTGAGAATTTATCACAGTTTAAATTCAGCCATAATCGTCGTCGTCGTCACTGTAGATAAGATTATTCAATTACAAGATTTTCCTGCATATGAAGACGCTGAACAGAAGAGAAACAAAACCTAAGATAACTCCGTCCCTAGAAACCCCAAATTCACGCCATGTCAAAGGTTTTTTGACATGTATTAGTACCGCACTGAAGCGATCATTCAAATCCTCCAATGATCCTGTGTTATCAATCACAATATCTGCCTTCGTTCTTTTTAGATCCAGAGACATCTGAGCATTGATCTTGTTTTTCGCCTCTTCCTCCGTTGTTCCATCTCTAGCCATAAGTCGCTGAAGTTGAGTCTGAGAATCAACCCAAACTACAATAATGGGCTTCGTCCACTTGTCCATCTTGGCCTCAAACAGTAGAGGCACGTCAAGAACGATAATTTTACATCCCTTCATCCATAGATTCAACACTTCGAGGAAAATTCCAGACGAAATATAAGGTGCAAGCAATCTGTACAAAAATTGACCAGTTTAAGCTTCGACCTATCTAATAGTGAAAGTAAACTTGAGTTCCACAAAAATAATTGTTTCTGCTTTGTTTTTTGCTTGCACATCCATCATTTGAGACCCCAATGATTAGTAATTTCATATGCGATTCGACCTGTGGATGAATATCAAGCAGACATAATAGCAATGATATTTTCCTATGCGTGGTAGGAATAGCTAGGATTTTAATGGGAAATAAAAAGGAATATTGAAATTCAAGTGTTTAATATATTTAACAACTAGAGGATTACGATCGACTCGGGATTAAACATTATTCTTTCACAACTTCAATTTTAGCAATCATACAGCCATTTCTTCATCGTGCACTCAAGGTATCTGAAAATTGCAGCAAGACCACGAAACTCAGTTTGCTATACAGTTTGTTGGACATAATTGGTCTAACAAGATTTAGATGAATAATTTTACCCTCAAAATACAGGAGATAAATTCTCTCTTATCAAGCATGTTTGGGTGGAGCTTATGGGCTATCTTATAACCACACAAAGTGTGAGGGACAGGTTATGGCTAATAATTAACTGAGTTTCTAATTTGAAGAATCAGAAGTTCCAATCAAATGAATCTGAGACAGCTCGATCAGAATCTTAGAAATTTGATGAGTTTATAAACCAAAATTATTAATAATTTTATTAAATAGATCAAGTAAAGTCGACAGTCACCAGAACCGGTGTGTGATTCATAAGAGAAGATATGAATGTTTAATTTTATCCAAAGAAAAAGAAAAAGGTCCACTTCTGTGAATCTAAATGTCACAATTTTCCTGTTAAAATTTGTCAAGACTAATAAAAACTCCGAAAAATCAGAAATAATGTTATCTAAACACATTATGTCAGCATAATTTTCATGAATTAATCAGACATGTAATATAATAAAAACAACGTATCAGTTAGTCTTTTAGAATGCCAGGAAAATGGACTCATATTGCAGTAGACTTAATTTGCTATTCGGATCACTAGAATAATACTCCGCCAGCCTGGAGATGGAATTTAAGCAAATATCATGCAAAATACATCTACATGTGTGTCAAATTTATCTCAACTTAAAGAAGCGCGTCAAAAATTCAAATTCTGTGTGTGTGTGATAAGGCGTGTTAGGTTACCTACCAGAACAACCAATCCATATTTCCTCCACCCAGTCATCTAATTCCAACTACAATTTCCTTTGAAAAGCCTATATCAGAAGACAATACTGCCCAATCAATAACTTACATATACACCATACATGCACACGTTAAACTTTATACATTGATTTCCATTATGGTTACAGCTCACCAGAACCATTCTGTTGTTGACTGGAGTTCAACACTGCCCCAGATGAACATATTTCATATGAATCAATCAAAAAGTAATCTTAACATAAACAGCAAATTTCAGTTTTAAAATGCCAGAAAAGTAAGTTCAAATTGCAGACAGACTTTTTGGGCTACCCTAATCGCTTGAACAACTTACCTGAAGCTTTATATTTTAAACTACACAGTATAGAGATCAAAGATCACTGACTACCAATTATAATACCAACTATTTCTAGACAAAATTTCACTGAAAAGGCAGTGGTTACCAAATTCTTACCCAACATTCAACCGATTAAACAGTAAAGAACACTACATATATAAGTCAAAGACTACCTGCATCGTTAACAGTGCACAAAGAGTGTTACCTATTAAGAAGCTGGCGCTTATCAGGATCGGAGAAGACAATTTGCCCAAGCCTTGGGCGATCCACTTCTCCATTATCCAGTAAAATATCATCCCCAAATGCAGCCACTACTTTTCTCCATCCACCCTTGTCTTTCTTCAATACATTCTATCATTCACAAAAACAAATACTTTCACTTAAAAGAAAAAGAAGCATAAAACGAGGATTTCTGAATTGCACACAGTGGAAATAAATAAAGTGAAAAGACTGAAATCCTACTCGAGCAACGACGTCAGCATCAACAACTGGAATACCGTGGGCTTTAAAAAGATTGGAGACTGTGCTCTTCCCTGAACTGATGCCTCCAGTCAATCCCACTATCCTCATGCTCTATTATTCTGGCCAAATTCCAATCGAATTGTTTGCCTCCTCCTTTCAGTCCAGTGAGTCCAGAATTTTCAGATTCCCAGGCGAAAGTAAATAAATAAAAAATATATATATACTCTATCACGATGGAAACTAAATTCAGATAATTACTTGAATCTTGTAGAGAATTAGTTAATTTAGATTTGAAAATTAGTTAAATGAATAGAACTAAACTTGATTCATTTCTCAGTTGAGTCAAGTACCTGAATTAAGGATGGAATGTATCCAAATATGCATATATTTTGTTAATGCAACAATACTTCCAACAATAACAAAGAATAACTATTTTTATTTTTTATGGACCTAAGAATGTTGGGGAACTCTACACGTGTTTCGATTTCCTCAACTTCTCGAGTGCAAGGTTTAACTTTGACAGTTCATGAACATGTTGATTTAGCCTATGTTCGAGCCCCATTTTTATAGAAAATGATTTTTGTAATAATGAATTTTGTGAGAATGTGTGGTTAAAAAGTAGGAAAAAAAATTGGGTTTACGAGCAAAATATTTTATTTTGAAAATGTGTGGTTGAAAATTAGTTTGAGAAAAATGAGTTTTTAGATAATAGGGATCAAACAGGGGCTTATTTGTCTATTAATTGATTCTATCAAGTCTTTATTTAATATATCTCGGTCTTGACCTTGTTTAATGTTTCAAATTATCAAAAAACCCATGATAGCATATGACATTTATGCAATATCACTTCTATTGTATTTTAGATGACCACTCTCTAAATATCACAACACTTGGTTGTGCAAAATCTGCACATACAAGCTTTTTAACAACTCAATATCAAGTATCCCGATTGATTTAACAACTCCACAACCCCTTTTGTTATATTGCCCCCGTTTGACACTCATTTTCTTCTCATTCTCATTCTCATTTTTTTTTTCTCTTTTCATTTCAACCACATATTATATCAATAAAATAATACTACACATAAACCCAAAAATTCTCATTACTTTTCAACCACACATTCTTCCATCAATCACTATTGCAGAATTTATTTTTTCTCCAAAACGGGTGTCAAACAGGGGCATTATTTACTTGATTAAAAACTTACATTTCACGTGACACAACTGTCATCGCGAATTTGTAAATACAATTTTTTTAACAATTCAAGTTCAAGTAAATCACTTAACAAAGTTACATAGTCTGTCTTTATAATGGTGCCTTTCAAGAATTTGTCATCCACTTTTACTATATCCAAGGGAGGACCTAGAAGACTATGTTAGGGGGGCTGAAATTTTTAAAAAGTCAATATAAGAACAAGTTTTATATATCACACAAAAAGTCAAATATGACATTATAGAATTAAGTTGTGCCTAACAAGTTTTATTAGCATAAAGTTCATCTATCACAAAATCTAAATTATTGCTCGGTAAGTTATATATACTTATGATTGAACGGGGTAGTGCACAGAAATTTTTCTCGTTAGATAAAGAAGGTGTATCGTCATTGGCCCCATCTGTCTTTTAAAGAATAATGAACACAAATCTTTTTCCTTCTTCATAGGAGATTGATTGTGTGATTCTAGATTCTAAAAGCAAAATAAAATGAACGAAAGATCAAAATTAAGACAAACGTCATACTAAACTCAAACTTCTTAATCAATTAAAACTAAACCAAGCCTGAGAACAAGCTGCAAATAATAACTCCCTCTCATGATCACAATAAAAAAACTACTAATAATCAAAATCACTACTAAATTATATGTACTACTACAATTCTCAATAATTAATTCCAATAGGCAAAGTACCCAATTAAATAAATAAGAAATCGAAAATAATCAGAACCTATTCTCTCCGAGGAGTTATTAACTGTNATCACTACTAAATTATATGTACTACTACAATTCTCAATAATTAATTCCAATAGGCAAAGTACCCAATTAAATAAATAAGAAATCGAAAATAATCAGAACCTATTCTCTCCGAGGAGTTATTAACTGTACAGCTCCTACAATTTCACAACCCTTAATCCAGAACAAGAACCTTCAAATTGTTAATGAACTCGAGCAGATAAAGAAAAGCTTAATGTTCCCTTTAATAACAATTAAGCATAACAATTCCAGCATTTTCACATATAATCAAATAAACCCCATATAAACTTTCAAAATAGTTAGGCAGAGGTGTACAGCCAATGCCTTCTCCAATTAATTAGTCCTCATTTTGGATTAAGATGCTACAATTTTGCATGTACCAATTGTTCATGTTCCTTTCCTTTTCTATATAAAAAAAAGGCCCAATTGCATTTACAATCAACATTCAATTTACATTTGCAGGTTGAAACGTAAAAATGATCAGAACTTGCAAGTATTACCTGAACTCAAAACTTCCTCTCTTTAAGAAGATTCTTCAGCACTCCCATACAGCCCTTAATCCACTAAAAATTAAAATGAGCAACGAATTAGTCGTCCCGGGAAAATCACAAGCAAGAAACTGAGACAGAGCACCTGCCCGCAAGATGATCAGTAGGCGGCCCAGCGAGAAAAACCACCAACTATTTTGAGGATTGAACTCAAATTTTTAACCAAAGAAAAGATATAAAATAGGTGGAACAGAGGATTGAGGGTTGCGGGATTGAGGAAATTGGAGGAACTGAGCTATTTTTAGGGTCTGAGACGGGGCAGAGGCCTTAATTTCACTAATGACCACAATACTTTAAACTTAGTCACCTTAACCACTAAATTTTAATTGAATTTTGCTACATGTACATAGTAGATTATGTATATGATGTGTAGGGAAAATATTGGATGAATGTTGACTCTCTTTATTCTCTCTCTTTTATTTTTATTTTTTCTTTGTTTTATAATACGTTATCAGCACGAATTTATAGCAAGTTGAGATAGGAATAATAATTTTTCTTTCCATTCAAAGAAAGACAAGTTCTAGTTAGTTTATTTTACAAAGATACTCTTCTTTTCTGATCAGAGAAAATATCTGTATTCACTTAACTTTGAATTACATAATAAAGTGGTATACGTAATTCGATCGGGTTATATCATTCTAAATATGCCAATTGATGTTAAACATATATTTGCTTGAACGAAATTTATCAGTTCGTATCAATACTCCAGAAGAATATTGTATTATCACTTTTGATAAAGTATCGACCAATGTTTCAGAAGAATATTTATATGAATATTATGTTGTTGCTCTCAAAAAAGGCATAACTTTAGATTAATGATAATCTAGATGAATTTAATTTCTATTCTATTTGCTGAATCACATAAAATTTTACCCAACTCCATATTTAGGACGTGTTCGGTACAGATTAAAATCAGATTAAAATTGAAAAACTAGCCGTTATTGTTGACTTTTATTAGATGAGTGAGACCCAATAACGACTATATTTTCAATTTTAATTAGATTTTAAGCTTAGCCAAACATGCTCTTATAATGGAGTATATGAATTTTGTTTCAGAATAATCACAATTTTATATATATTAAATTTCATAAGAAAGTAATATACATATATTCTTAAAGGAGTCAAAAAAAAAAAATTATAACAATTAGTACCAAAACACACCGAACAGAGGCTATCATTAACTTTGTAAGAGAATAGTATTCAATTCCACAAAATATATAGATATTGTAAACACGTGATTGAACTCATATGATCATCATATGCATATTGCCCCTGTTTGGCAACTATTATTTCAAAAATAAAATAAAATTATATATTCATTTTTAAACCACACATTTATGTAAAAAATATTCAACACAAAAATCCAAATTTTTGCACTAAGTTTTAACCACGCATTATCCAAAAAATCACTATTCAAAACTCTATTTTACCAAGCAAAAAAAAAATGGTTGTTAAACAGGGGATAGTTCATTTGTTTTGTGAAAAGTTTGGCTCGACCAAAATGTGAAAAAAACAAAATTAAAATTAAAAATCAATCATGCTTGGTATACACTTCGTGTACATCATGGTCTACACTTTGCCACATGACAAAGTGCCATTTGACAATTTTTAAAAAAAAAATTCATCCAATTACATTTTTATAGCAAGGCAAATGGAAGAATATCTATAAATGGAAAACTTCAAAAATCTAACATCAAGCGCATCTAGTGTAGTGGTATCATAGTACCCTCCCACGGTACTGACCGGGGTTCGATTCCCCGGATGCGCATTTCTTCAATTACGTTTTTCCCCATAGAGATTTCACAGTTCTCCATCAGCAATGAAAACCGCAGAATGTGATGACTGACGAGGGTGTCCTCCTAATTGACGAATCAAATTTTGTTATTTCTGTTCCAAATGGTTAGTTCCAGCATTCTATATGTGTTTTTTTTAATTCAAAAACTTTTGATCTTTCCTAATTTTCGCCACCATCAATGATTCCAGCGACCAGAATTCTCCACCTCTTAAACTCCTGTTGTGTATCACCTGCTCACCTCCACCAAATTCAGGCCCAGCTGATCCTACATAATCTTCAGTCCAACACCACCGTCGCCCACCACTTCATTACCGCCTGCCACTCCTTAAACCTCCTCAACTCCGCCGCATTCCCCCTATACACAACTCATTTTACTAAACCCCACACTTTCATATACAATCACCTCCTCAAAGCCTTTTCCCATTCCAAAACCCCTCAAAATTCGTTAATAATCTACTCCCACATGCATAAGAACTCCATTCTTGTAAATAATTATACTTTCCCTTTTGTTCTCAAGTCCTTGGCGGAGTTGCGGTTGTTGAAAGAGGGGGAAATAGTGCATGGTCAGATAATAAAATGGGGTCATTTGGGTGATATTTACGTGGGAAATTCTCTGTTGAATTTCTATACTTCATGTGGTATTATGGGTTCGTGTTTACAAGTGTTTGATGAAATGCTTCTGAAAGATGTAGTGTCGTGGACTGTTATGATCAAGGCGTATAATGAAGCTGGAAAGCATGACGACGCATTAATTGTGTTTGAGAGAATGAGGGGTGAACGAGTGGTGCCTAATCGGGTCACTATGGTGAATGCTTTGGCCGCTTGTGCAGGTTTAGGAGGGTTGGATATGGGCGTTTGGATTCACGAGTGTATAGAGAGGAGTGGGTGGGAATTGGACGTGATCTTGGGGACTTCTTTGATCGATATGTATGGAAAGAGTGGGAGAATTGAGTCGGGGTTGCTTGTTTTCGATAAAATGGGAGAGAAGAATTTGTTCACGTGGAATGCAGTTATCAAAGGACTGGCCTTAGCCAAGAGTGGCAAAGAAGCAGTGAGTTTGTTCCTCAGGATGGAGCACGAAGGGTTTAATCCTGATGAGGTGACTTTAATCGCGGTGCTTTGTGCATGCGTGCATTCTGGTTTAGTCCACATTGGTCGTCAAGTATTTTCTTTATTGGTCAATGGAAAATACGGGTTTTCACCTGGTGTTAAGCATTATGCTTGTATGGTTGATCTTTTGGCACGTGCGGGGTTTCTAGAAGAGGCTCTAAGGATGAGTAGAGGAATGCCGTTTGATCCTACTAAGAGTATTTGGGGAGCTCTTCTAGCTGGTGGTAGAGCTCATGGAAGCCTGGAAATAAGTGAGCTTGCAGCGCAGAAGCTCGTGGAGTTGGAGCCTGGGAATTCAGCTTATTATGTTGTGTTGGCTAATACATATGCAGAAATGGGAAGATGGAATGATATGGAGAATGTTCGTGAATTGATGAAAGAGCGAGGATTTAAGAAGGATTTGGCTAGAAGCACAATCGAAGTTGAACATCAGGATGTCGCACTTGACAATTTGTTAGGCTGACAGATTTGTTACTCTTTCTTTTGGTGTTAAGGAACAACCTATTGTCTTTTTTGGTTCGTCACTCAGGTAAGTCGAATGCGGTCACAACTAATACACACTTGAACCGAACATTCAGGAAGCGATTCTCCTCCCCGTGAACCTCCCTTTACGACGTGCGGACTTTACCTCCGAAAGGACGATAGAGCGCACTAACTTTTCTACACAGGATATCTGCCTTCCAACACAAGTATTGTTTTTCAGTTGTCGCGGGAATTCGAACCTCCAATACTACGTAAAAAACCCTATTGCTTTACCACTACGCCATGCCCCGTGGGGGCACAACATATTGTCTTAGGATGATTCAATGCAATGGCAGATAAACAAGTTCTGAACATTTAACTGATTAACATTCATGGTATATCATTTTATCGAGCTTCCATTCGACCAAGAACAATTGCAAGCACCAGGTTTTGTCCAACTTTTTGCTCACATTCACTGGCGGACCTGGGGGTGGCCTGGGGGGGCATGTGCCCCCTAGATTTTGAAATTTTATTATTATTATTTTTTTAAATATGAAATGAAAAAAAAAAGAAAAGAAATAATAACCGTCATTCATTTCTCCACTCCTCCGTCTCAATTGTATGTTCTTCCATAATTTCAATTCAAAGTAAACCTAGATTGGTACATACAATTATTTGAAGAAATCAATTAATGTGTTGAAATGATTATGCTGCACCTACACGATTAAGAGTAGAGTATTTCTGCAACTCCCCTTGAATTGCCTTTTGAAGCTATATTTATGCATCTTGCATCATCACCAGGCTAAGTCTCACCATGAGAATGCAAAATTCAGTTGCTCCATCTCCATCAAGGTCTCATTCTTTCATCATCGCCTCTGCATCGTCTCGACTCATATTTTCCAAACCCAACACTATTGAATTCTTTTGCAGACTCGACGATGTAATCAACCCGTTTTTCGGGTCTGCCAAAAGCCGAAATACTCCACAAAGGTGTCCACATCTAGCTTCTCTGCTATTACTGGCAACAAGTCTTCATATTCGCTTCCTTCAGGTTTGGTTTCCATTCTCTACTCGACGTGGGATTTTATAGGAAAGCAAGAACAATAACAAGATTTATAGAATTGAGATCCAATTCAAAAGAAATTTGTACTTGGATATGCTTATCAAGTTGTCCAGCACCTAATTTTGGAGACTCGTATATGGATGATATGTTCATAATTCTAGGTCGTTCACGGTGTGAGACAGTGACAAATTTGATTGTGCCCCCCCCAACATAAAAAGTATGCGTCCGCCCCTGCTCACATTTGCTCCACTACATCCTGTGCTACAGTATCATTGTAGAAAATCCATGCCCTATTCATTAAGTTATACGGGTGTAAATTCATGATTTATACTGTGCAACGAAGTAGTTTGGAAAAAAGATACATTTTGCCTTTCTATAATCATATCCAGTCCAATGTATAGAACTTGGACTTGGAGTGTTATTTGTGGAAATTACAAAAAATCAGAATTTTGAAGATTCAATTTCAAAAATCAAATTAAAGGTTTCACTTTTCAAAAATCAGGTATTTTATTTTAAATATTAAATATTAATTGTACAATTTTCATCACAAACCCTAACCAATTTCATTCCAATTTTCCTCCTACTTCTCTCTCTCTTCTCCCTTCTCCACTCTCCTTCCTCTCCATCGGCCCATAAGCTATTCACAAAGCTCCATCTCTTCAGCCGTTGAGCCAATCTCCAAGCCAAGCGCAACTTCGTTCGCGGCGCCCAGCTCCTCTCTCAGGCCAGATCCTCCAAAGACCGTTCTAGGTCTTCCTCCCTAGCCAAAGAAGCCGAATCCGAAGCCGAGATAGCCATCCATCTCGATCCAAAGGACGCTGCGACTTACATTCTCAAAGCTCTGGCTTTGGAGCTCCAAGGGTTCAAAACTTCGGCTATCGACTCGCTCGGAGTCTCGCTCTCTCCACTAGCCGTCAAGTCTCTGAGCGATTTGGGAGAGGGGAAGCTTTGTATAAAAGAGCCGAGTTGAGGATTTCCATGAGTCGACGCAGACGGGTTGACTTGGTGGTTGAGGACCTGGTTGAACCGGCAACGGTGTTAGTTGGCGACGAAAACGGAGTCAGGGTTGCAGGAAGTTGAAGATGATGAATAGGGTTTTGAGCTTAATTGGGTATTTTGTGGTAGTGGATTGTAGATTGTGAGTTAGGTCAGGTAATTGTGCCGGCATGGTGGTGGATCTGTGGTGGGTGTAGTGGTCCGTATGGTGGTGGTGGTCTGTGAGATCTGCGAGAAGCGAAGCAGATAGATGAGACGGTGGTTATTCTATGGTTATGTGCAGTGGTTTTATTGGTGGCGGTGGTTGTGGATCTTGGTGTTGGTGGTGATGTTGAGATGTTGGTGGCGAT
>CAIGRT010230374.1:0-21124 GCA_903798405.1 Fraxinus platypoda
AAAATATAATTTTATAGTTCCGCATTTAAAGTACATGAAAAATATGTTTGGTAATACCTCAAGATGCATGAAATTTTGGGGCGTTACAAATTCCAAAGCAATCAAACATGCAAAAATGTGAAAAATGGAATTTAATTTCCATCTTCCATGGACATGGAATTGAAGTGCAATCAAACATGGCCTTAGTATATTATTTTTATTACCCCATGAACACAATGATAATTTATAGCAATATTTCTCACTTTTGAGTGAAAAATCAAGTCTTTAATAGAGCAATGCCAAGTTCAGCAAGGCTTGAAACAGAACTGTCCAACCAAAATGATTAGAAAAGTTATAGATTGAAACAGAATTTAATATTTGATTTCATAAACGTATTTTTACAAACCATTCCTAAACTATACGAATAATTAATACAAATCATTTATAGACAAACCAATAATTGAGGAAAACATATTTCAGGCACAATATTTCCTTTATAGATCAGTCGTTACTTGCCAGTATGCATCTCACCTGGGTAAACAATTCAGAAAATATGAAGAGAACAAGCCAGCTAGAACTTAACTTAAACCCCGCGCGCACACAGACAGTAGAAGCATTCCAAGTGTCAAAGTATGTATGTATGTAAACTGGGTTGAGGAAAGGAATGGAAATTTAACATCATAGAGTTCGCGATTTCTAAAAATCCTCACAAAAATTCAGCGGGAAGTTCATACTCGTTAACATTTTCTGCAGCCAAAAAGTACGGAGTTTCTGTGGCCTTGGAGGACCATAGCGAGCAATTAGAGAGTTCTTCAGATCCCAACTGTATTATATCTATGTAAAGTACACTTAATTATCGAACTGCAGTCTGCCTCCCCCACCGAAACACAAGGAATCAACAACTTGAGAAAAGTAGAGAGATGAGATGATGCTCAATTGAACATTTAGCAGTTGCAATTAATTTTCCAAATAATATTAATAATATAGAAACATCAAAATAACCCCCTATATGAATTTCCATTTACCCAGAACGAAACATATATCTGCAAAATATAAACGGTGACCTAAAAAACTAGTCATGAATTTCTTCTACCAGATACAATGAGTATTATTACTATGCTAAGTAAACTTATCTAGTCTCCAAGATTTGTTAGAACCTGGAGGAGGCCTGAAGTTTTCTAGCCGCAGATTTGAGCTTGAACAGATCTGAGTCAATAGGGAATCACCCTTTTCTGATTTAATTGTCTCCAAGATAATCCCAAGGACTTCGGCTGCAAGACCTATTTCAACCAGATGTCCTTGCTCTTCCCCACCTTCAAAGATCAACCGCCCAACTTCAGATAATGAAATGACGTTCTCCATTATGACTTTGGCAAAGATGCGGCCAAGAAACTCTGCTGCTCTGGGGGCATCGTTTACAGCATCTTCTAATGTAGTGAGAACATCTTCAAACCTGCCCAAGTGAAGATAGAACAGAACAAAAGTGAAACCTGGGAATTAATTAAAGGTGCGAATTAAGTTTCCACCTCGTGACAACCAGAGAAGGCATACCCTTTGATGAGCTGATCTTTACTTATCATGCCATCTCGAGTTTTCATAAGACCAATCAGGAGCTTCGTCAACAGATCCCTCTCCGTGTCCTTCCTCTCAAAAGAATCAGCAACCCAGATAGAAATCATTGATGGATAGAAGCTGGGAGCATTCAATTCCTTGATGCACAAAGCAACTTCATCTTCATCTCTCGCGCTGAAAAGACAGATTTTCAATTTTCATCTTCATAAAAATACGTAGAAAAAAGGGTTCTAGTGTTGACCAAATGCAAAGAGCAACAAATTAATTTTTTGGCAGGAAGGCTCTGAGGAATGAATATTTTGTAACAACAATATTGAACATGTTCAAGTAATTTTGAAACTAAAACAAAACAGTCAACAAGTCTTGTATAATAACTGATAATGCTAACTTCACCAAGCTCGAAGTCCTGAGAGCAATAGCCAGTCCCTACATACCGATCCTCAACAAAGGTTGCCCACAAAAGTAATCCATTCGCATAAACTGACAGCTAAATACACACGCATATATGATCTAGTTAATTTGCCCCCAAAAAAGAAGTTAAACAAAGTGTCCACTTTCGTATGACAAGGATTGCATTCATACCATAAAACCAAGGGACGAAAGTGATGGTACATAAGTAATCTTTTTTTTTTTTTTTGATAAGTAATGGTACATAAGTAATCTTAACTTGACTAAAGCCAGAAAAGATTGAAAAGTAATCCATCCCCACTTTAAAGGTATGGTTCCAGCGCTACCACAGGATTTCCATCATCAAAACCCTAAATCTCATCATTCATTATCACCAAATCTCCACAAAAGCAACACCCATACTTTATTATATCCTTGATTACACTGAGGAATAGCCATCTTTCGCACTGGCCCCTTCTATGACCTAGAAAGAAAAAGAAGTCCGTGCTACTATAAGGCCCACCTGCAAGCCCTTGCACACACTTTGACTACAAGACATGGATACAAGTACAAAAAGAACAGAGTTTAAAAAAAAAAAAAGGAAGCTAAACTTCAATTGTTTTCCATTGACCTCATTGCCAAGATCCAGAACAAATTATTACTTGGGATTTTGATAACTATGTAAATAATGGTACTGTATGAAGTAGTTAATGATGAATATGGAGTACCTTGTAAGGCCTTAAAAGTTGAAAATTTTGGAATACAAATTTGCCCTAGATTATGGTAGCTAACTGGGTAGGAGGTTAAGCCAGGTGATTGCCCAATTGATTAATTAGGTTTATATTTTTGTATCAAAATGGTAACTAATGGCGTTATTATGGTCTAGGCTAGATCCCGGCAGCATTGATTGAAGCTTTAAGACAACAGGGAGGCGCTCGTTAGAAACCGATGCAAAGACATGTTTACTTGCAGGGGTGGCGTTCAGCAGGATGATGACTGAAGAAGATGGAGAGAAAGGTGGGACTTGGGATGGAGAAGCAGAAGCAGAGTCTGTGCTCAATAGGTAGACAGAAAGAAATTGGTATGGCACATTATAGATGAATTTTCTGGGGTAGGTTAACAAACCATACAAACGAATGCACACATCCTAATAACCTTGCACACCAAAAGCCCTTGGCTAATATAATTTGATAACACTTACTAATTGTACCTCAAGCTTTAGCCACAATTCGCATGACTAGATAAACGTGAACTCATCTCACCTCAAGCCATGTAAGGCAAAAAGCGCACATTTCCACTGACATGCTTAAAAAGCAAACAGAAAAAGACTGAAAAATGGAAAGAGGGAGAACCACAAGCTCTTAATCTGAAGGAACAGGACATGAGAACTTGCAATCAGCTCTAAATCTCACTTTGTAAAGCAAGATTAAAGTTGTCACCCCATCTTATGTAATAAAATTCATAATAATTTCTAAGGACAACCTGTTATTGAACAACCAGGGTTATGATAGGAACCCCCATCAAAAGTTTAGAGCCCCACTAGACATCATAATGGAATACCTAATTCAAAAAGCAGAGCATATTGCATAATATATCAAACTACCAAAACCATAGTATTCGATCCCTCTCCAAAATATGAAATATGTGAAAATTTTCAGCAGACAAATTTTTTGCAAATTTTGGTTCAAACTAGAGCATGTTCCCGTAATTACTTTTTACAAAACTACTGCTGTCGAGAACTTTTGGCAGCATCACAAAAAAACCATAACAGAACCCCAAGAATGGTTTTTGGAAAGGGCAAAAAAAATTAGACAGAAATTATCCACAAGTTACCCTGATAAAAAGGGGGATTCACAAGTTATCCTGATAAAAACTGTGGTCAAAATCCTTAAAACACCCTACAAATTTAAGTTGAAGAGAGTACAATTGTGTAACTAGTACGGGCAACATATATATATATATATATATATGTTGAAGAATTCAACGTTAAGTGAGATATAACTTCATCTTCCCATGTGATAACTAATTCAACAAAATGAATCCTAGTGCAGAAAACAAATTTGTGCGTGAGTTCCTATATAAAAATGCAACATAACTTTCAGTTCCAGCCAAGATTTATCACATTGACATGCAACACAAAAAACCAAGTTCAGAACACTGACCCAGAGCCAACCAAAATTAAGATTCAGACCAACCTCATGGTTCCAAAACCCAACCATGTGTACTTTATATATAGATTTTTTTTACATGCAAAAAGGATTACCCCTATGAAAATCCCTATTTGTTTGTCTTTCCTGCTTTTCCAGCAGACTTGCATTTGTCATTGAATTTGATCCTCCATAGGCCTACTTACGTTACCAAGGCCATAATGGTATATTCAGCAGTGTTCGGGTAAAATTATTAGTTACTTTTTAGGAAGAATAGTATTGAGTCCCAGGAAACGAGTAGTTAATAAATGGGTAGGAGTTGTAAATGTGTGTTTTGAAATTAATATTTGACTTGGACTAAATAGAAAAAGTAACTTTTAATTTTACAGGAACAGATGCTTTGCCTCAATTTTGATACAAATAAACACCAAACAGGTGAAGTGGTGAAGACTTTATGATATTGAAAAAAGAAAATTAAAAATATCAAACACTTTACCAACTCAGAATTAAAAATCATGAAATCAGAGCTTTTTGACAGAAATTGCAAGAGCTGGTGACAACTAACCTTGAATGACAGCAGCAATTCCATTCACAACATGCCAAAGTTCAAAGAAAGAAAATAGTATTTAAGCTATGCTTGGCTCATATTTACAAATTATTTATAAACACTCAAAATCATTTTTTATCCACACATTTCAAGAGATATGCAAGTACTACCCACTTATCTACTACTCATTTTTTTATGAATATTTTATATAGTTATGATTTAAACAGTTTATAAACACTTCCCAAACATGCTTTTAATTTGTTGGGGCATTTTTCACTCGACAATGAGCCAACTGCTTAGTGTTTTTCATTCTATTTTGGCTTCTGTCTCTTTGGGGCTAGAAGGTACCAAGTATTAACTGTGGGAAAAAAACTGAAGATTAAACGTGAACCATACTTATTGGCTGGCTAGTTTACTGGTTCCAGGCTCTCTGCATAGCCCTACAAAGACACTTCTATAATATCCACCCTTCTGATTGTCGTGATGCAATAATCAACTCTTGGTGGACAATTAATTTATATTCTTTACAAGCAAAAATGGATGAGCAAGATCATCCTAGTTTATGATATCAGACAGCTAAATAGCATTTCCATCATATCATAATGTAAAAGAATGAATGAAAAGTAATTTAACTACAGTACCACTAACACCAAACGAAGTGCCAGCTTACTGTTACAAAACAGTAATCGTATTGTGATCCTGCTCTCAAACTTCAACCAACATTTACTGTAAACAACAGCATCATCTATGTATAAAACCTATAAATAGCATAATCTAATATCATTCATATCCTCAACTCCAGTAGCTTTGCTGGATGTATCATCAATGGTCACCAAGTGACTCCATTTCCTACCTACGGATTTGTACTAGGTCTACATATTTGAATAAACATATGACAAGATTTCTTTTGGTCTTTTGGTCAATAATTGGAATTGAAAAGCCTTGTGACTGAGCTTCATATAACTTTTCCTAACATGCACATTAACAATATACGAGAAACATAGTCAAATGCTAGTTGTGAGAGGTAATGTAGAAATCAAAAGTTAACGGACAGATAAGAAACACAGGGTATGATATAAGATGATACCTGTAAAATTCTTTAATTGCAGACATGGACTTGTATTTCAAGCACTCTTCTGGCCACATCTTTTCTGATGAAGCATCTTGCATAGAAGTTGGGGGCCAATCTTGTGTAGAGGGAGAAGTAGGTAGAGATCTATCGAAGAAGTGATCAGCATTTCTAATATCTCTATTCCCATGGTTATTACTTTGCTCTTGTGGATTTGATTGGCTATAAACAGATGGAATAGAAAACCTTTCTGGCATATATCTCGGCCTGAGATCGTCTCTTTGACCATAAACTGTCCGTTCTGGCATAGAACTAAATCCATTTAGCCCAGGTTCCATCCTACGTGCATCTCCAGGACTTGACATCTCAACCAAAGGAAGGCCAGGTGCTGATGGCTGCCCTCTGAAAGCCATTCCCCTTGCAAGACCACCTTGGGGCCCCAGGGTTATGGAATCGTTGCTGAGGGGCCTTTGAGGCAGAGAAACAGTCGTTCTGTTCTCAAAGTGATGTCTCTCCTCCGAACGAAAATCCTGAGAACCATAGCCACGAAGCTGTAGGGGTACAGCACGGAAACCACCCATCTGGGAACTAGGAGAAGATGACATATTGGGAGCTCTAGGAGCAAAATCCAGAGGTGGACCTCTTCTACCAGAAGTCCCAATGTTGGGAGCACGAGCTAGCCTACTAGTTTGTGCCTGACGTTCTTGAGCAGCATCTCTGTGCACTTCATCAATCTTCTTTGGCCCTTCAACTTTCCTCCTCTGTTGCCACTTATTCTTTCTCAGATCAATTGAGTCTTTCAGCATGAACCTCGCCCTAGGAGATAGTTTCATGTTGTTTGACAACTGCGCCATAATTTCAAAATAGGCATCCATGTGCTCCTTGGCTTTGGGATGATCAATCATCTCACCAATCGTGCTCATTAATTTGCACAAGGCTTCAATATTTTCCTCGTCAGGATCCTGATGCTGGCCCAACAACTTATTTAAGCACTCGTGCATTATTCTCTCTGTCAGCATTCTCTTCTTGTACAGTTCTCCAATTAGTCTTATATTACCTAACATGCGTCTCCGTGCTCGGAGCCTCTTCTCCTCTCTTTCATCTTCTGATTGTTTAGCTTCACCTTCCACATCAGCTTTATTTGCCTCTTCTTCTTCCTTTTCTCCTCTCTCAAATTCTTCTTGACATTTGTTCAGAAGTAATCTCTTAAAATTAGTTCTTTCATTTTTTACACTCAAATCAGGCAACTCCACAGCTAGATGAAAGCAGAAGTTAGCATACATCTCGCAGAATGTGGGTTCCATCAAAGCTTTATCAAATATTTGAGAGATCACCCCATTGAGAGTTACAACATTATCAATGTTGACTTGCTTCACTTGCTCAAACAATTTTTCAAAGTTTTGAGGAGTAAGCTTGTTTAAGATGGCTTTCAACTGCCGCTGCTTGATTTCTTCCTCATCAGAAATTTTACCTATTTCATATTTCTTCTCAGCTTTGTGCATCATCTGTAACGGTGTCTGAGGAGAAGGCATTAAACCCTTCTGAAAGGCAGTTCCACGCTGCCATCTGTCAGAATCAGAGTTATTCCTTTGCAGAGCTCCCTGTGGTCCCAAGGACTGCATTCCCCCAGCCGTCTGTGCACGAGGGTTCGCTAGAACACCAAAATTACCTCCTTGGCCAGGCCGAAATCCCATGTTGCCCCCATAACCAATATCCATCCGCATATCTACCTTCCCTGACATTAGAGGCACAGGTAGTTTGCTCCATTTGTCCTTATCACCCATGACGCTTCCATGATAATCTGGTCTGGACCCCCCAATAGGCCTGTCAAATTTTTTTCCAGGACTTGGGTATGATTCGCGTGAAATATTGATACTAGAGATCATCAAGGCCATATTTGGGGGGATCTCAAAATCCTCGGGAAGATCAGTACATTGCTTAGCAAATTTGAGGAGGAAATCTCGGGAATACTTTTTAGTCATTAATCCATCGCGATCGCGATCATTAACCTGCTGATCATTTTTCATGGTTAACTTTGGAGTAGAGATGTCAACAGCATCTTCCCAATCTACTGGCTCCACTTTACTCTGACCAGTTTTAAGACTTGATACGTCAATATCCTGAGTCACATCAGTGGTATTGCTCAGAGTGTTCTCTGTGCTTTGTGCTGGGGCATCAGTTTCTTTCTTTTCTTCTGGACCCTTATATGTCATATAAAGATCAGAACTTGTACCGGCAGCTTCTGCTTTTCGATATAATTCCTCTTTATTCTTCTTCCCCCTAGGCGTGATACTTTTTGCCACATTTGACTCTAACATAACTTTTTCTTTGACGCCAGAAGGTGGTGGAGAAGCGAATCCAACACTATTGTTCTCAATACCTTCATTTGCACTTTCTGAAACACTGTCAGAAGGAGATGGAATTGAAACAGGGTGGGAATCTTGGTCGACAATTGCAGAGTTCACAACAGAAGCTTCTTTACTATTTACACTATCAGGCACACTTGAAGGAGCATCTGAAGCTGAGGTCTTATCATCCCCAGCAGATGCACCATTTGCACTTCCACCATCCAGCATGGAAGTAGGTGCAATTAAATCATCCACCACACTAACATCTTCAGAGCAACTAGTATATTCTTCCAACTTTTGCTGTGCAGTTTCCAATAAACTACCGTCCCTGCTGAAGGCCAGTACCTCCTGAGAAGAGCTCTCTTCATGATTAGAAGTGATTTCAGAAGATTCTGGAGAACTAGATTTTGAAGATGTCTCTGGGCTACTGTTAAGTGGTTTGGAACTCTCGGACAAGATTACTTCTCCTTTGTCCCTTTTTCCCAATGTTTCAGTCTTTGATAGCATGTTTTTCACATTATTCGTGTCCAGAATATTTGATGACTGACTTGTCTTGCCTTCAGCAACTCTATCACTTTTTGAATCATAAACCTCTGAAGCAGTAGCTGTAGTTATTAATGACGACTCTTTTGCAGTTTCCAACATCACACTAGTTCGTGACAAAATACTTGTTTTAGCTTCCAAAGTTTCAGGTACTGGGAATTGAGAGGACAAACCTGAAGCAGATGGAGATTGCGAACAAACCTGCGAAGATGATGCGCAACTCACCAATCATGGTAAAGCTGGTACTATATATAATACAATTGGACCACAAAACAACCAATAAAATACCTGAACCCACTGTACTCTGTTGCTCGGTTTTTTCTGATCATCGGCAATGGAGTCAGGTCCATCAACTCTTCTATCTCTAGCTTTTCCAGCACCACTGGATTGTGAAGATGCAATATCATCAACAAGATCTTGAGAAGCAGAAGACAAAGTTTTGTGCCCTTCAGTCTCCACATTAACAGAACCTAACACAGTAGCAGATTGTTTACTTGTCGTGGACACTGTACATGATGGTTCAACACTGGGCTTTGACATCTGCAAATAGCTTGAAGATGAAGGTTCAAAATCCTTTTGAGGACGACGTGAATCTTCTCCATGTGGCCTTACAGGTTTCACAGATTCTCCCCTCGCACTAGATGGCAATATGCCTTTATCCACATGAGAGCCAGCAGCTGGTTTCACGGTCACCTGCATCGAAATTATCCAGGCAAATAGATTATTAAATAATTTATCGCCCTCTCCATACTTGATGACTGCAATATCGTGCAAATGTCTACAGGTTTTATAAACAGAAGTTATGTAAGACCAGTTGCAATCTTCAGGAAGGGCAGACCTGATTATAAAACCTCTGTGGCTGAGAACTGGGAAGAATCTGGGCACTGTTCAGTGGAACGGAACTTGAAGGTGTAAAAAAGAGGGAACTAGAATTATAAGAATTAGAATAATAGCTCATCAGATGATTAGGATGAAATGATGTAATAGGCTGAAAAGGAGGTGGCACATTAGGGTGTGAGCTCGGACCTAATGACCCATCGAGTCTCAATTCTTCATGGGTTTCAGGATGAGTAATTTTTACTGATTTACGAGAAGCTGTGAACTTTGCAGCCTGTTGTGGGGGAAATTGTGGGGTCATATTAATTCCCATGCTACCCAACTGAGGGGGAATCTGAGGACCCATTTGCGATGAGTAGTTCAAGTTTTGACCCTGATGCATCAATCGTTGAGACTGCATTGCATGTGGTGGTTGAAGACCTGCAATAAACATTGGTGGATTTCCCATGGGTAAAGGAATAGACATCCCCATTGGTATTGGGATTGGCAAAGATGAAGTTGGCGCGGCCTGCGACTGAATTTGGGGATTAGAGACACCAAATTGAACTGGAACCTGTGACTGGTGAAATTGCATTTGCATGGACATCCCAGACATAGGCTGTACAGACGGTTTTTGAGTTTGAGTTGTGGGAGGTGCAGCTGAAACTTTCAAATCCCTTTTGGACTTGGATAGTGGCTGAGCTTCACCAGTTTTGGGTTGATCAAGGACCCTTGTGTCTTTTATCGGCAGTCGCTGTTTGGGAATGGATGGCGTTGGCACTGCAGGTGCAGCTTTTAAAGAGTCGTAACAGGCCTGTTGAAAAAAATAACATGGAAGGTTAGCATCATAGTGTGCAACGTGAGCAACAAAACTATCTTTGAAACAGCTCATATCAACTACATATTGACTGTTGAAAGATAATTTTGTGGTAGTTCTAAACGAAATATCTATAATGTGTTCATGCAAATTTTATGGAGGTAATATATACTCATGTATTTGAATGTATAAACATATGAGTAAAAGGGTAACTCTAAAAACATAAGTTTCTGAAAATGGCACACAACAAGACCAATGAGACAACCGCTTAGAGATTTAGAGCAGCGACTTTCCATTGTATCTAGTAAAAGGTACCTTTTATTAGTATTTTAATCTTACTCTCATACGTAGAGGAACACATATCTATTATCAGTTGAACACCTGGACAGAGGAGAAACACCACAGACCTGATCGTTTTTTTGCTCATCCAAATTTGGTGGGGCAGAGCTTGTTCGAGCAGGAATCTACAAACACGAGGGGACAACACGTGGTATCGTTAAAAATAAAAGTAAAGAAACTGTGACACGAATTTATAAACAGAAAAAAAAGCATATTGGATTTCATACAATTGACAGTACCTGCATTCCATTCATAAGTCCAGGACTTATAGACCCAAACTGTAGAGAAAATGAGCTGGAAGCATCTACTGGAGCTAAGGAATCCAAAAACCATAGAAGCAAATAATTACAGTTACAGAAAATAAAGACTAGAGGAATTGATGATAAAATATCATAAAAGAGACTAACTCTTCTAATATTCAAACAAAACCAAAATGCTTATATATAACTTCAAATGCAAATGAAGTACCGGTAGCCATACCCTTTGCAGGTGCTGCAGAGGTGTTGGTATCAGAGCTAGCAGTAGAAGCACTGGTAGATGGAGCTGCAATAGAAACATTAGAAGACGGAGATCTTGGAACAGCTTGGGTAATTCTCTGAGTTGGAGTGTCGATCGGGGTGACACTCTTACTTGAAACTAATGCATCAGACACTCCTAAAATAACAGCTACTAAAATTAACAAACGTAAAATCCTAAAAAATGGAAATAAAGGAAAAATGGCATAACTACTCATATCAGAATGCTGCAGGATCAAACAAATAACTCACAACCACAGCCAAGCTAGAAAATCCCATCATAAAATTTAGCCCCCTTATGCAATTTTCATATTTTAATACTACAAATTAATAGACTGATCTCATCTGAACATCACTAGCACTCTCATCATACCAGGTGGTGGCTGATGTCGTTGAGGACCATTCTGTACAACAGGCGCTTGGAATGAATGACTCGAATCCTGGTTCACATTTGGACTGCGCACCCTATATTGCCCCCCTTGTACATTGCTAGCACCATTCTGTACAACAGGCGCTTGGAATGAATGACTAGAATCCTGGTTCACATTTGGACTGCGCACCCTATATTGCCCCCCTTGTACATTGCTATTCGACTTCTTAAGACTGCACGCCAAAAAATAATTAACAATCCAAGTGAAACATAATCCAAAAACACAAACCCTAGTTTCCATGTACAAACATAACAAAGCACTCATTTGCAAGTACATCCATCCACACACCCATGCACGTGTGCAGGTAAACATATATATTGTGCAAGACAAATTCGACAAAATATACGCACGCGCATACATATGTACCTGCGGTTGGGGATAGAGGGATTAGCGGTAGTAGCGGAGGAGGAGCCTCCGCCTCCACCTCCACCTCCACCCTTAACGGCGCCGGAGAAATGGCGCTGCTGATGGAAACTACTGGATCGGACGGGTTTCCTGTACTGTCCAGACTCGGTCCTATCACCCCTTGATTGATTGTTGGACATAAATTCTCACCTTCGGGAAGAAAAAAAAAAAAAAAAGCTTTACCCGATAATTTAAATTCAATTACTATCCCTACACAAAACAGATCAAATTAAGAAACCTACATATCAAAAAAAAAAAAAAAATCACATCTAATCAGAGAAAAACTTGAAAAAAAAAAATAAAAAAATTAAACAGTACCTTTATCGAAATTAGGGTTTTAATGGAAGTGAACCAATGGCGGGAACTATGAACACAGAGAGAAACAGAGGAGAAGAAGAAACACAGAGCATGCGCTGTGCGTGTTTTGATTCTGTAAGAAAGATAAATTGAGAGAGAGAGAGAGAGAGACAGAGAGAGAAGAGAATGCTTGTAATGTTTATGTATATGTGTATAAATATTTGTTTGTGAATTAAAGTATTTTCAAATATGTCATGTAATTATATATTTGTTTGTGAATTAATGTATTTTCAAATATTAATTTAATTGTAATAATAAGGAGAAGTACGAGGTGTTTTAGGATTCGGAAATTTGAATAGACTTCTTCTCGCCCGCATTAGTCTGGCCGCTCACAGTTCGACGCGCCGCCGTTAAACACAACGCGCCACTATTATGGAACTGTATTTATTTGTATTTTGTTGTCTGCTGAAAATATTTAATTTTAATATTAGTTAATTCGTCGCTAAGTTATCCTAAAAAATAAATTACTTTCTCAATTGACCTTTCCTTAGTGACGAAGAAAGACAGGTTAATGGGCCTTACAATTTGAATATTTATGGGCCCCCAAGAAAACCAATTCATGGGCTTGAAGCTTTAGGGCACACATAAAGCTAATCCATTTCGTGCTCACGCCAGACTATAAATTGCAACGATTCTGCTTGGAGCTGAATCTTGGTTTAATTGCCGTTGATCAACCGTCAGCCCTCAGTGCTTTCCTCTCTCACGTTTGCAATGGTACTCTCTTCCTCTATACGTATGCAATATTCGAGAACTTCATTCGAGAAATTTTTCTTGTTTTGATTTTGCGGATACTTGTTTTATGTTTTTGAGTGTGTTTGGGATGTGTAAAACGATATCGATTTGAATTTATCAATATATGAATAATTTTTGTTCAATTTGTTGATTATATTTCTTCCATCGAGGACTGTTTATTTAGTAATTTTATTATTGTTATTGAAATTTCTATACGTTATTTACGAAGATGTTTGAATAATTTGGAGACTTTGAATCTATGTATACGAGAAAGGTAATATTTTTTATTTATCAGCAGATAATAAGAAATAATAAGAACACGGAAGCGAATAAGTTGCGCATAAAATAACTCTTTCATCTTTATCTTGGTTTGCATTTCTATAGGTAATGCTATTTAGTAACTGAATAAAGAAAATGATTTTGCCACCAGATTTGTGTTTTCTACTTTTTTTGCGCATTATTGTACTTCAGTAGTTCACCAGTAAATCAGCTGATTTATGACCTTTTTATTAACGCTGTTACATGATGAAATTTTATTACGTGCTCTACTTTTTCAGAGTTTGTAGGAGAAACAATTTTTTGGTCCTATAGATTGGAATTTAGTATATATTCTACATGATTGTGATTTTAACCATCACCCTTTGATCTGTGCAGGCCAAGAGAACCAAGAAGGTAGGCATTGTTGGGAAATATGGTACGCTCCATCATGATTGTTATTTTTTTGTAACTGCCTGTTTTCTCGTTCTTCATTTCTTTCTTCCGTGAAAAGTATTTTATTTATGAAAGTAGCTCGTAGCTTTGGGGATAGGAGGAATAAACATTTGGTGTGCGTCATGTTTGCTTATTGAAATGAAACAACCAACAGGATATAATATTCATTGCCTGCTGATGAGAGGATCGCTTAATAAGTGGTGACTTACAAAAAGATAATGTATGAACAAGTAATTAAGTGGCTAATTGCTTTTTGCGGTGAATCAAATTTAGGTTTATTAGTAGTTGAACTTGTATTTTCCTTAATTGCCAAACGGGCCATTGTATAACTTTCTGTTTTTTCTCTTAATCTTTCAGGCACTCGTTATGGTGCTAGTTTGAGGAAGCAGATTAAGAAGATGGAAGTCAGTCAACACAGCAAGTATTTTTGTGAGTTCTGTGGGAAGGTATGCTTCCTCGACTTAGGTTCCATATGATATAGTTCTGTCAATTTTCAATATGAGTGTTGTCTAAATTGTACTGTAACTTGTGCAGTATGCCGTTAAGAGAAAGGCAGTTGGCATCTGGGGGTGCAAGGACTGTGGCAAAGTCAAAGCTGGCGGAGCTTACACATTGAAGTAATTGTTCTCAACACCTCTGCTGCTTTTCTATTCTGCATTCGTATAATGAAAAATTGACATGCCCTTTTTTGCAGCACTGCTAGTGCCGTGACTGTCAGGAGCACAATCCGGAGGCTGAGGGAGCAGACTGAGAGTTAATTTTTGTGCTAGATTTCCGCATTTATGTGCTGCTCTACTTCATTTTTATTATGCAACTTTAGATTCAGATTTTGTCAGATAAGTGGCAATTTATGTATTGTCTGGAATATCTATTTGATATCTCGAGCTTTTGAAACTATTATATGGTGAACTAATATGTTTGAGTTAATGTATTTTCATTGCCTTTCAGACAGGCGCATAAAACTGAATACAGGGGAATTTTTAGACGAGCATGGTGATGTTTCAACAATTCTCTTTTCTTTTTGTACTAGTACATCACTTGTTCGAAATAGGATGCCGGTTAGATTGAGGTTTTCCTGAACACCAGTACAAAATTTTTTCCTAGCTAACCTATACAAAATTATCAACCACCAAAACGTATACTTAGTTGAAGCAAGGATGAGCTGCCTGAAAATTCAGGTTCTACTTTGAGGAGAGTACGCCCATCTCATTCTTTAACGTTACAAGACAGAAATTGAAATCTCATCGCTGTTTCTCTTAAAATGCATTTGCTTTTGCATAGACTTTGTTGCTGCTACTCGAGCTGCACTAGCTGCCCTGTCAGCTGATGATACTGCTCTGTTGACTCTTTCGTGGACCTTGGTCACCTCACAAGCTTTCTCTGATGCCCACCGTGCTTTCTGGAGGTCAAAACAAAAATTAATTAGTTTCTCTATACTGCAAATCAAGCTAAATATTTTGAAGATCATTACTCTTGAAAATGAAATATTTAATATGATAATACAGCCATCACTATATTATCCCAAGTTCCGGCCCTTCAGTTTTTACACTGGACCAACTGTCCGTTTCTTCTGCTTCTTTGGGGAACAATTCCCTCTGAGACCTATCAAGAATAGAATAGAAGATATTTCGCGTCCTTTGTTCATCATGCCAACACCCAGAAACCCGAGAGGAAGAAACCCAAGAGACTAAGAGAAGATGCACATCATGTCAACATGACTCCTCAAGACAGATTAACTCGAGTTTTTCCCTCACAAAAATTCAAAGCACCTCAACGACTGAGAACGGAAAATTTTGAAATTTTCTGATGTTGATTACACTCCCATCAATACGGAACTTCTTTCAGTAAAAGTACAATCAAAGGACAGCAGCTGATGGAAGAAAAATGTGGTAGGCCAATTACACAAAGTTTCAACACTACTGAGTAAAGACCTGTGCCCTTAATAAATGACAAAGGCAGATTCTGGGTAACAAGCATGATATGACAAGCATACAAGATTGTCATCCCAGAAAATCAAACAAACAATCTGCTAAACAAACAATCCCCCATTATTTTGCATTTTTTATGGTTGAAAAATTTTGGAATAGTGATTGATGGGAGAATGTGTGGTGGAAAAGTAATGAAAAGTTTTAGATTTGTGTGTAATATTATTTTATTTGATGAATGTGTGATTGTAATGAAGAGAGAGAAAAATTTAATGTAATGTAATATAATTTAACGGGGGCCAAACAGGGGCATAATCAGGCTATTGATCCCAAAAACCAACAAGAAAACTTGGAAATACCATAATCAATAAACTCGATAAAAAAGGAAGAAAAAGTAACCACAACGAGAAATCAAAATTGCATCAATTGACATTGCAATCTTCAACTCCCAATGTGTCTGATGAGATCACAAAAATGATGATAGGCCTCTGCGGAACTAATGTTGGTGTAGAGGTGTCAAAATGTGCCCGACCTGTCTAGGCCTAACACAACCCTGAACATGCAGAACCAGATAATTTCGAGGCTAGCATGCCAAAAAAATCCTCTCCGTTGGAGTTGCAGATAACGTGTAAAAAATTTACCTGAACTGCATTAAACACTTTGGAGTGGCAGACGCCAACAGGAGATACGGGATAAGTGCTGTTCTTCGTGCTTGGAACATCAAGAATCCCATCTTGCCAATGACCAGATCGAGTTTCTCCATTACTGAAAGTGTACGTTCCAAGACCTTGTCTTCGACCTTCATGCCAAGCTCCCTCATAAATATGACCATTTGCAAACCTATAGATTCCAAATCCATGCATCTTGTCAGCAAAATATTGTCCAGCATATGTATCCCCGTTTCTGTAGACAAAAAACAATCATCTTATAGAAATCAAATAACTATAGTACAAATATAACAAACAATTTGATTATCTAGACACTGTCGTTCATTACTAAAGCAATCAATTGAAGACAAGATGCTCATAGCAGATACTACCATCTGAACAGTAGCAGGGAATACATAGGTAAGTCTTGAAATGTCAAGTGAATGAAATATACAAGTTCAATGAAAGTTAAAAGAATGGGTAGGTCTGCAATATCTCTCGTTTTTGGTAGGAAATAGAAGGCACAATTTTTTTTTTTCAGAAGAGCGTTTCCTACAAACTTACATTGACAGAAAATCTCCCCTGGGATATTCTAAATCCGATACATATGAAATATAGAAAATATCTTAAAAGTACCTATCTTGCTAACCAGACACAGGAAAAGTGACAAGCTAAAATCCAAAGTACTAACAGTGAATTGATAATTTTATGCCATTCAAGGGAAAGCACAAAAAGCCATTAATAAACCATAACACATGAGAATAATGATTTTCGTCAATAAACTACGACTTTCAAATCATGGATTGCGTAGATCATCTTACTCAGCCCCTGTTTGACAACCATAATTTTGGAAAAAAAGAGTTTTGAATAGTATTTTTAGGAGACTGTATGGTTAAAAAATAAGAAAAAGTTTTGAGGTTACTTATAGAATAATTTATTGTGTGAATATGTGGTTAAAAATGAGTGTGTAAAAAAAAAATTTTGAAAAGTGCGGCTGTCAAACAGGGCTCAATACTATAACCTTACGACAACTAGGCTAGATACCAACAAAAAACATAGACTAAAATTTGACGTCCAAAACACAATCAACATAAGCTATTGATAAGAATTCTTTTAGCATTTCCCATTTCGAAAAATAATCAAACTAACAATTGGATAAATTCTCATCAAGCAATAATTAAACAGTTCTACCTATAATGGTATTGTCCAAGGCCATGTTTAACCCCCCGCTTAAATTCCCCCATATATCGACTCCCATCCTCACAAGTATGAATGCCACATCCATGGCTCTGTCCATTAGACCATTCCCCTGTATAAACATCCCCTGTGAAAAACCTGAACACCCCGAAACCATGCCTGAAACCGTGCTTATACTGCCCTCTATACCAGCTGCCCCTCGCCCACGACTCAACCCCATATCCATCATACTTTCCGTCCACCCAATCCCCCTCATACCTCCCACTCATGAAATAATAATACACTCCACTTCCACTCCACTTCCCCTCATGGAACTCACCCTCATACACATCTCCATTGCTATATGCCTGCACAAAGCACCCCGATATGGCCTTTTTATTGGCATTTTGGCACGATCCAATTGACCAAAAAACAGGGAAATGAGGCCCTTTCATTTGGTTTTTTCCCTTAATTATAATAGGGAATGACCTTGCCAAGAACAACCTTATCGTGGGGAGCCTAGGAATGGCTAAATTAAGGGAGAGTAGAAGAGAGGCTGAGAAGGCGAATGTGGAGAGGAAATCAAGAATGAAGGAGTGTGAAGGCTGAGAGACGAGGAAGTACAAAAAAGGTAAGGAAAATAGCAGGATAAGCCGAAGGTGGAGGCGGAGGCTGCAGAGGTGGTGGTGAAAATGGGCTAAGAATTTTTGAGATTTGGTGAATAAAAGACTAAATTTTGATGGCAAATTTTGAGCAGAAAACAATCCATATCTGTGAAATGCATTAGATAAACTCGAAGCTGTAGTGATAAACTTTGAAAATTGCTGAATATTATTAAACGGGCCACTTCTCTCCTGAAGTTTGTCATTATCGATCAGAATTTGGAGTGTGGTGGAGGAGGTAGCGGCGGCGCTATTGTTCGACGGCGGCTGGTGGTGGAGAGTTTGCCGGAAATTCTGCGAAAGAGCAGGGGGGTTTTGGGTAAGAGAAGGTGGGGTGGGGTTGAAATCGGAAGAGATGCCACTGCTTTCTGTTCCGATTTGAACTTCAGATTTTTTCTGATGCATTACATACGTAAAACAACCAAGAATCGCTCAAAATAAAAATTCAAAACCGGAAAATTTTCGACTTTCTTTGTAGTGCGTGTGTTTTTTTCTTGAAATGGGTAACAATAATGAAAGTGCAAACATATCTGTATAAGTTTATATGAGAAGTATATAAATAGAGAGAGAAAGAGAGATATAGANTCGCTCAAAATAAAAATTCAAAACCGGAAAATTTTCGACTTTCTTTGTAGTGCGTGTGTTTTTTTCTTGAAATGGGTAACAATAATGAAAGTGCAAACATATCTGTATAAGTTTATATGAGAAGTATATAAATAGAGAGAGAAAGAGAGATATAGAGTGAGAAAGTGAGAGCGAAGAGTACGAGAAGTTAATGGTGGATGAAGAAGGATTACTATGAAACCAGAGGACGATCGGCCTCAACACCGCCCATGGATTTACAGTATTAATGGGATATTCTCCTTGCCCTCATTTGTAGTACGTTGATTTGGTCTCAATCATCCGAAAAAACTTACTTTAAAAGTAAATTTTAATTTATTGGACATTTTACTTTGAATCACCTAGGGGTGGCAATCGAGCCACCGAACCACGAGCACGAGCCGAGCGACGGGCTCGTGGGCTCGAGCCCACGAGCCAGCTCGTGAAAAAACACTAAAAAAAAAAAAAAGCTAAGAAAAGCAATAAAATAATAATAATAATAAAATAACATAAAATTTGGCGAGCCACGAGCCGTGGCTTTAAGGGCCGGCCGGCCCATTGACATCTCTAGAATCACCTATCGGAATCACAACCAGACCAAAGCAGATGGTACGATTTGGTTTTAGTTGAATTCGATTCGATTGTGAGATTAGATATTAGAACCGATTCTAGTCCAATTATCAATTCTAGGTACTGGGTCCAATTGTTGATTATTAAAAAAATATTAATTTTCTAATTTATAATTATTGTTGTTGCCTTATAAGTTATAACATGTTACACACACAACCGTCATGATGAGATTAAAACGATGTGTGTTGACCTCGCTTTTTTGCACCGAAGGCACGGACAATAGATTTTGTTTTCACTCACGTCCATGCGAGCTTGTTCCTATACAATTGGATAGATCATTAGTCGCAATAACCTTTTTCGATGATAGGAGAGGTGTCCGTCAAAGAGGTAATATATTTGGGTGTGAGACATGAGCCATTTAAGTGTTCAGGCAATGGAGACGTGTATGAGTGTATAGGTAAAATGAGAGTGAGCAATCTTACAAAGCTTGTGAGATAAAATTGCATTATCCTTGAGTTGGGGTGAGTTTTGGGCTTTTGTAATGGCTTAGTTGAAGTGGTGACAGTTGGATGAAGAAACGTGTGATTTCATCGAAATAGTTGAGGTGTCTTATAGTAGGTGACGTTTTATACATCATAAAACCTGCATCATATAATGTTATCTATAAAGTAACTACTCTATGGCTTAGGTCTGTCGTCTCCATACCAATGATGTAGACCTTATGCTACTATACGAGGCCACATTAATTACTTTCATAGGATCTTGTGTGTAGAAGATCTCTTGGGAAGAGAGATTCTCGTCTGCCTTCAGCCACAATGCTTCATTTGTGGTGACACTTTGATTGATGTGCCTACTTCGTCATCTTTGATGAAGTGGAGTGTGGGCAGTTGTAAGGCTCTTGGGTGACTGCTACATGGGCCTCTTTTAGAGTCTCGATGGTGAGACGTAACAATGTGAATTCATGATCTTTATCTGTTCCGATGCCAACTTAAATTACTTATTTTGTGAACTTAAAATTATTAATGTACGTTCGCTTGTTTTTAATTTAGTCATTAGATTGTATACATATATGCAAAAAGAATTATATGTATATATCAATTTCTAGTACCACAATTGACATTTTAGGTCTAGTTTCAAGCTTTATGTTCCTTTCTAAAAGGTTGGAAACCAATCTTTTCAAAATAGATTGGACCACAAAAGTCGAGGGTGGGTTCAATTAAAAAGTTGTAATTCGTTAAAACAAATCGAAGAAATGGTTGATTCTTTCGACCGCAAACCAACTAGTTCAGTTTTAAAAAAATTTCTTTTTTTTCTACCAAGTTTATTTAGAGGTGACAACGAGCAATATGGACTGGAGCGATGATAAGCATATTATTTTATACATACTTTGCCCTAAAATCAAATTTAGTCATCTCAGAACTCGACTTATCTTAGAATTTGACTTATGTTCTAATCTTCTTAGGGTCCGTTTGATTACAAGGGTGGAAAATGGATGGAAAGAAAATGTTTTACAGAGAATTGATTTTCCTAGAAAATGTTTTACTGGGAATTGTAATTAATTGTGTTTGATTGGTATAATTTTCCATGGAAAATATTGAAAGTTTAGTGTCCATTTGGTTTCGTTTTTTTATGGAATTTGTCCATTAAAGTGATAATTTTTTCTACCATTGGGTCTAAAATTTGTTCCAATTGTAAAAAAAAAATTTATCATACCGAATATCATTCGTTTGACTTTGTTTTGCATGGAAGTTGTCAATAAAAGTGAAATTTTTTTTTACCATTGTATCTAGAATTTGTTCCCATTGCAACAAAAAAAACAAAAACAAAAA
>CAIGRT010230383.1:0-12759 GCA_903798405.1 Fraxinus platypoda
AGGTGTAGTCCAAAATTGTGGACCGACCTGTAACCGGCCCGGAACCCGCAGCGGGCCGGCTTTTTTCACGCGGGCCGTTACCGGGCTCACATGTTGGCGGGCCGACCCGGCCCGGACCACCCGGATTGACACCTCTATTTGCACATCAATTTGGATAGCAACAATAATTAGTGATTTTCTCGCATTTTGACTATTAACAACTTTGATATCAACAAATGCCCCAATTTGATTTAGATAAAAATCAAAATTTTAGTAGATTTTGATAAAAATTGTTAAAATACACCATTGAAAAAATCGATAAAAATTATGAATATCATTAAATGTGTGATTAAAAATAAATTTTAAAAAATGGAGCCCAAAAATGAATATATTACCGCCACTAAAGTAGAAGTAATGGATCCAAGGAAAATTTTAAGATTCATCGTTGAAAAGTTATTAACAAGATTTAAGCAATTCAATTAGTCCGTAAATTTTCCTTTCTTTTCTTTTTCTCTTTGTTATTAGTATGATTATTTCAAAATATGGTAGGCATCATCAGTGGCGGATCCAGAATTTTGAGTGAGTACGGACGGTTATTGACCGTTGACGGTCGCAATAATAATCAATATCGTGAATTGAAATTAATTATATCGTAGTTCGAATTACAAGTGTGAATGTGCATTATCTACCCGTCTAATAATATTTAACGTGTTAGAATTTCAAGTTTGAAAAATGGATCCAATTACTTTCTTTCAAGTTTCAATTTGCTAATAATATAATTCTAACATAAAAAAAGACTATTTATAGTTTTAAATATGATAAAAATTTGTTGTTGAATGTGGGAAGAAAAATTAGTGTCAATGCTTATCCCTTCTATTTTTTTTTTTTTTTTTGCCGATTAAATAGTCTCTACCGACAAAATTGAAATAAATGTATTTTTGGATTTCAGTAAATGTCGACTGCCAATTTATTTTTCTTCTTCGTTATTCTTTCTCTTCAAAATGTAGTTATTATATTCGATCTGATTGTTGACCCAAACAAATTATCGAATTATCGAATCAGTAGTTTAACCGGTAGATCAGTAGTTTAATTGCTGAGTCATTAATGTCGAAATTTAATAAAAAAATTTAAAAGAAAGAAACTATATCTATTACTTGATAAAACTTAATAAACAAATAAACACACATATTTTGTTACATATAATATTAATATTCATCGAGAAACTATATCTATTACTTGATAAAACTTAATAAACAAATAAACACACATATTTTGTTACATGTAATATTAATATTCATCGAAAACTATAGTGGTCAAGCTTTTTAAATTCTTAAATGAAGTCATAAGTTTGAATCTTCCTATGCCCATTCTCCAAAATGGTGAAAAATATTAAACTAAAATCATTTGTATAAAGGACTGCAATTGTTTAGAGTCGAAATCAAGACCTCTCGTTCATTAATGTGAGCTCTTGAAAACTGAACTAGAAAAGATTCATTGAAAAAAAAAAGAAATACATATATATGTATCCATAATATACATTGATACGAAAAAAGCGGATGTCGGCGGATCTAGCACGAGCGTTCGTTGGTGCTCGCCTGTGCTGGATCCGCCACTGGACATCATTGTATAATACTATAGTTCACATATTACAAAGCAACTAGTTCATAATGTATAGAAAAATTGAGAGTGATAGTAATTTTTTAGAGAATGTGTGGTTAAAAAAGAAAGAAATTTTTTTGGATTTTATTATAATATTATTTTATTGAAAAAATGTGTACTTGATAATAAGAGGGAGGAAAATAAATTATAATTTAATGAGGANTTTTTTTTTTTTTTTAAAAAAATGCTTTCAAAGAACTTCCATTGGATTTCAATCAATTCATGGGTATGTGTTTATTTTACTTTTTAATCTCGTCAACACTTTTTGGCTTTTGCAAAGTTGAATCTTTTTGCTTTGAATATGTTATTTGTAGTCATTTAATACCGTAGTCCTACATGACATATATGTGACGGTTAATTAGTTGATATATGAGGTAATAAAAAACTATCACGTTAATGTATCAAATCACTAACCATCATGTGTATATTACGTATGACGATTACAGTAGTAAGTGACTGCAAATAACATTACTCGCTTTGCTTTAACTCCAATTTTGTTCTCCGTTGGATATCAATAAGATCCAAGAAAAAAGTGGCTATCATAACTCAACTGCTTGAAGTCGGAAAATCACCCTTTTAGTAACCTTAAAGCTATTATCAACTTATTACCTTGTGGTCTTACTTTAATTCTTGCTTTTTTTGCACTTTACTTATTCTTAAATATGAACTTGAAGCTTATTTTGTGACAATTGACTTTTATTTACTGAATTGGGTTTGGATCTTTAGCTCATTATGTACAGAAGGTGACAACGGAAGATGCAAGATTTGAGAACTAGTTATAAGGTGTTGGAGGTTGAGTACAAGAATGCCATGTGAGTAAATTTGGGAACGAAGAAGTGCACAGGTGGAGTGGTTTGTTTGCGATATTGGATATTTCCTTACTTAAAAGTCGGACACATGTTTGCAAAGAAGAAAGATTTGGATTAAAGAGATGTTGGGTCGGATGATACAATTGGAGGATAAGGCTTTATAAGTACTAGTTTCTCACATTATTCTCAGCAATCGACCTTATGTCGTTATATAATATAGTTGTACGTGGGTGAGACAAATAGGGGTTAAAGTTTTTGAAACTGAATTTGGGGATGAACAATTAGGCTTAAAGAAATTTATAGGGGCCGTGGAAATCACATTTCACGTATGATGATTTTGGAAAGTTGGATGATTTAGTTGAATTATAATTTTTTTAACGACCGTAACTTGCGATTTGAAATTTTCGTTTGACACGTCAGCAATAAGGAGAACGAAATCTGATGGATTATGAATGAAGTGCAAATGGATAAAGTTCAACAAGCATTGTGAAATAATTCACAGTTTAGTAAGTAAATCATGACCATGGTATAAATTGGGTGATTATTGAAACGTAAGCTCTATTTATATTGTGGAGTCGAATACACAATGCATCTACGAGTGGGTCCGCATTGAGTAGGCCAAAAAAAATCACATAGAATAGGAATCGGGCTCTCAAATGGGCCTGAGTACTAACATGTTTCTACCAATTTAGAGCATGTGAGCTAAGCTTAAATTTGTACTTATAAGTAAATAAGTACGCTTAAAATGCAATTTCTTAATGTTATAACTAAATAAGTTACTTATTTTTCAGTAAGGTAAGAGTTACTCTCAAAATAAGTAGCTTAGAAACTATTAATGAGTTGTTGACCCCACTTCAATTTTATCTCCCAAACCAGCCTCTCAAGGCTCCTTGTGTTTTGGAGGTTTGAGTTGCGACGCACTGCACATCTTGGGTGACTTAAGGTGAATATGGGTATAATTGCTTCTGGGAGTCCATAGCTTGCTGATTGTCATGAGGTTTTTAAACTGTTCAGGGTTTTGTGTTTCTCTATTCTTCCGAATGGTTGTTATGCTTTTGAGAATAATGTGTCATCATCATCTATGCTTCGACCATGGTTGGAGAGAGCTTGGTTGAAGAGTGACTCGACTTATTTAGTGGTTATGATCTTAAAAATTCTTTGGACGCGAGGTATAGAATATGACAAAATGTCTTGGTCGATTTACTCGGTTAAACATTGTAGTTAGCTTGTATATTACTTTAAGGGTGGGTAGTGGATTTTATGATATCACGATCTCGTAGCATCATCTCTCATACTCGGTGATAAACAATTCTTGATTTTATTTGTAACTTTATTTATTTTTAGGACCTTTAAGCTTGCCTCGTTATAGATATATTGTCATGTATTTCATTGCACGTGATAATAAAATGGTGGTCTGTGAAAATAATTGATGTTGTAAAATGGTGCTTGTCTAACTAGAAGTCGAAAACGTCCTCGTGCACATACCCATTTTTTTGCCCAACCCACCTTATAAAAAAATGAGTCAAAATAGTAACACATCCAAATATATTAGAGAGAAAACAAAAAAAAAAAAAAAAAAAAAAAATTACACAAAAATAACTTATACTTAAGAGTAGCCAAACATGCTTCAAATAAAGCCACCCGGCAAAGATGAAAGCCAATTCTCCAGTCACTCCTACTTTATCACGTTAAACTTTCCCAAACTTTTCCTCCTAGGGTTTTTCCCCTTTCGAAATCACACAGATCCATATGCATTATCATAGAAGTTCATTTATGAAAGCTGAGCTTTATTTTTTGGGAATTATTGATCTTGTGAAGTTTCAAATTCCATTCAGTTTGCGGATTAGCTCATTCTGCGCCTAAAGTAAAAGGAGCAGGTTGATCTCTAGTTCTCTTCCCGCACTATTCTCCCACTAAAAAGAGTAATTGAGAATCTGGAGCACCTTTCTGAACGTCTGTCAATGGGAAAATGAGTTTCTTCTACTCAGGTATTATAGCAATCCATCCTTTATCTGTTATAGATATCTGTTGTTAAATGTTTATGCATTGATTTTGTTAGCCGAGCTTTTAGTATTATCGTTGTCCTACGATTGGATCTTGATGAGTTTAGCTGTATGACATTCGTGATAGTAAATTTGAAGTATATATTTCTGGAATAATGAGTAAAGAAGAGAAAATACAGTTCTCTCTCCCTTTTTTTATTAGGATTTAATGAATAGATATCTATAGTTTTTAAAATTCTTTTTTATGAGCTGCTTATAACTAAAAATGAAGGATGGAATGGAGATTTTTCAAAAAAATTATTAAGAAAAAAAGTGAGGAACGTAGGATGAAGCGAAATAGTATTTCCGATACCATGATATCTGAAATTATTTGAGGAAGAAGGAATTGAATAACAATCGAAGTAATTGAAACTCCGAGAAGTTCGAGAATTTTTTTTTTTTTTTTTAATTGTTGACAATGAGATAAGACTCTTGCAAACGAGACATTTTCCTGTCACTGAAAGACAAGATTCAATTGGAGTTCACACAACAAGATGCATTTTTGGGTTTTCTGGGAGTTCCAGTACAATTTCTTACAATTTAAACTTGTGTTGCTGACTATCTGCAATTTTTTATGGCCAATCTGTTGTATTTTAAATTTAATGATTCGATCTGTACTATAGGTATTTGATATGCCAATTTGACCTACTTCCTGGGATATTTGTCAATTAACCCAGTAGTTGTACTCCGAGTCTCTATGTTGCTATATTGTTAGTAGGGTTTTATGGATTGTGTAAAGAACGGTACTCGAGTTAAGGGTAAGTGACCTATTCTGAAATTCGTTGCTTTGGTTCGTAGTGTTCTAGGTAGGAAAAGATTTTAATTATTTTATTTTATTTTATTTATTAATTTATTTTTTTCAATATTATGAATGAAGAAGGAAGGATAAGCACAAGGAAGCAAAATAGTGTTAATATCATGATTTCTGCCGTTTCAGGAAGTAAAAACTTCCCATCACGAAATTGAAAATCCAAAAGCGTTCAAGAATTTTTTGATATAATTTTTAATCTTGACAATGAAATATGATGCAAAAATGAACTTTTTCTACTGAATAATTCAATAGGAAATTTCAATATGAAGCATTTATGGGGATTACGATTTTAGAACAGTTTGTACAATGTATTATGTGGGTTTGCAAATCAGATACATTTCAATTTGCTTAAGTATAAACTGGTGCTTCAGATTATCTGCATACATTTATGGCTTTTCCTGTTGCCGTCTAAATTTATAGTAATGTTTTGCCTGTTATATAGGTATTCGATATGCTATGACAAGCATCCATGGATAGTTTGTAATTACCCAGGTGTTCTATTCCGAGTCTCCATGGTGCCAGATGGTTAGTAGGGGTTATGGATTGTGTAAAGACTGGCACCCGAGTTAAGGGTAAGTTACCTATTTCAAATTTCACTATGTTGGCCCTGTAGTGTTCTGGGTATTTTTGGCAGACTAAGAATAATTACGTAAAATTGTGTGCTTGCGTCCTGTTAAGTTATTTTATTTTATTATGTTTTATTATTTTTTTTATTTCTGTCTTTATTAAGAAACTGCTTGAATTATGTCTCTTTGAATTTTAGTTTGAGCAAGGGTAGGGACCATGAAATTTAGTTGGTATTACTACCTTTTTTTGTGTCATCTAGTTCACTCATTAAAGTGCGTCTATGACAGGAGCTCATGCCATTTTATTCCTTTTTTTCCACCTCTTTCTCTTGCTAGTCTTGGGGGATCTCTTGGACATGTATTTGCTTGGATGGAGTGGTTCCTTGATCTTAAGCCCCTGTTTGAACCCCAATTTTTTAAACTCATTCTCCCCTTAACTCATTTTCAACCTCCAATTCTCCCAATAAAAATAATTTGTACGTAAACCCGTAACTTTTTACAAAATCTATTATCAAAAAATTGAGCTCAACGAGGGGTTCAATTCAATATGCATTCAACATAGTTGTATCTGTGCCCATATGCTAGGGATATATGCTGGTAATTCACCTGAATATGCAATGAATGCATTTCATTAGTGATGCTTTTCCTACTGTCCTTTAAGTAAAAGTTGCTTGTAATGATTATGTTCTATTACATACAACTTAAACACCTTAATTTCAGTAAAATCAATGCCTCACTATGTTCTGAGGTTTTATGTGGTAAAATCGAACATGCAGCGTTCTCTATCAAAACAATCAAGTATGTCCCGATTCTAAAGGAATATTTTATGGTATTGCAGGTTCTTTCTCCCATCAATCACTAATTTTTGCCATCTGGTTGTCTAGCTTTCAGAATGTGCTGGCTCTGCAGACAATCCCAGAGCCTAGTCATATTTCTTCCACATCCGTGCTTGCAAGCCCACCCAAAAGTGGAATATTTGAACCCATAGAAATATCACCAGCAGTAATTCCACATCTTCCCTCCCCTGAGGATTCTTTCCCACCAATGTATCCAACTTTTCCAACTACATACGATCCAATCCTGACTGGAAGGTGCCTTGTGAATTTCTCTGCCATTTCGAGTATCATGGACAAAACAGCATCCGACTGTAATCAACCTTTGGCAGCAGTAGTAGGAAATGTTATATGCTGCCCACAATTTAGTAGCTTGCTCCACATATTCCAGGGATTTTACAGCACCAGTTCCGATAATTTAGTTTTACAAAATGCAGTTGCTGATGATTGTTTTAAAGATATTGTCAGTATACTTGCCAGTAGAGGAGCAAACAGCTCAATACCAACCATCTGTTCTGTAAAATCTTCAAATCTTACTGGTGGTTCTTGTCCTGTGAAGGACATAACCACTTTCGAGAAATCAGTGAACACGAGCAAATTACTGGAGGCTTGCAGTAAAGTTGATCCTCTCAAAGAATGCTGCAGACCAATTTGTCAGCCTGCAATTATGGAGGCTGCACTTAAGATCTCAGGAACTCGGTCATTTTTGAATGACAATAAGAATATAATTGGACAATCGAATCATGTTGACATGCTTAATGATTGTAAAGGTGTGGTTTATTCATGGATCTCAAAGAAACTCCCTCATGATGGTGCTAACACAGCATTTCGAATATTGTCTGCCTGCAAGGTTAACAAAGGTGTGTGCTTTAATATTTCCACCCAAGTGCTATAGGCTTGTTATAGATCTTGAATTCAAAACATTTTGATTCTGCAGCCATGTCCTTGCCTTTATTTTTGGCCTCATGGGACAGAGCTGCTGGGGGAACATTCAGTAGATCTGCTCTATTCTTGATTTGCAAGGATCTCAATGTGATCAAAACAAATGATCTAATAAAAAGTTCACTCCGTGTTCTACATTTTTTGAAGGAAAAAAATCCTATGGCTTGTATCTGATGCCTTTAAGTGTTGTTGGATGATTGGATAGTGTTTAAACCGCTTTTAGAAAGTAAAGTTGAGATTTAGGAGTTTTAAATTGGATTGTATTTATTTGCTTCGAACTCAAAGAAGAATGTGAATTTCCAAAACAAGTTTCTTGTTATGTTGATTTTAAGGTGATCTTCAATGAAACTGATATTCTTCCTTGAATTTCGTATTTAGAAATCTCTTTTGAATGATTATGGTATTACTTTATGCTTTAAATTTAATTGATGAGGCCCTGCTTATTTTGGTATCAACCATTCATATAGAATATTCTGGTTCTATTTTTGCATGCTGTTAACAAATCATTGCTGAAGTTCATGCTTCATTATATAAATTGAATAAAATAATCAACTCCACGTGGTTCCTCGTATTTTCATAAGAAGTGAAGCATATGCAATGACCTAAACAAGTAATTATCTAGTTTATCAACGTTACCTATTGCAAAAATGATAGTTTAAGTGCCATTAGGATGCTTTGATGGGCTCTGCATGAAGACTAGCTGATTAGATGTTCTACAACATTTAGGTATAAACTTTGTCAAGTATGTGGCATCTACTTTCGGTTTTGAATCCCGCCTCCTTCCCTATATGCTTTATCACCTATCCTTAAAGAAGAATTGTAGTGGCTATTGAAATCTGAGTGTCATTCTCTGTGTGCCATGTCAGAGCTACTTAGTTTTGTAATGTATAGATGTATTATTTTGGCTTCTAATTGATCATCTTGTGGGCTGCAGTTTGTCCTTTGGATTTAAGGCAACCATCAGAAGTAATTGAAACATGCCGAAATGTCTCTGCTTCCACTCCTTCATGCTGTAGTTCATTAAATACTTACATAGCGAGGGTACGAAGGCAAATGTTAATTACAAATCGGCAAGCAATAATATGCGCTACTGTATTTGGGTCCATGCTACAAAAGGCTGGGGTGATGACTAACGTTTATAAGCTTTGTGATGTGGACTTGAAAGATTTTAGTCTCCAAGGTGAGGATTTGAATTATGATTTCATTCTGGAATCTTTTGTTTGAAGTTATAAGTTTCTCTGATCTCGTATTCTCTTTTCTCTCTCTGTTTCATGATGGAGCAGCATATGGACAAGAAGGTACTCTCTTCCTCCACTTTGTCCTCTTTGATTTAATCTTCCTTTTTTGGTGTTTATACATATGTTTACGTTATTGTGGAATGCAGTTTATTGTTTATTTGCAGTGCATAATTCCTTCTATTCGCTTGCAAATCATTCATTTTTTTTTTAAACTTTTCTCTTGCTTTGACTTGAAGAAGTCTGCATGTGCTTATTGTTTTACATAGTTTTAGCTGCTTGGGACATTCTTCTTCGGTAATCGAATTGCTACAGTTTGAGTAACACTTCAATTACCCTGATACCGTGTGCTTATTGTTCTTGTTTGATGAGACCTTAAGATGTCTATGAAAAAATCTGATTGCCTAATTGCTGATTTAGTCACAGTTCAGTTGTCAATGAACTTCCATTTGTTTAATTGTCTCAGTTTGTCAGTAAAAAATTGCAGTCACATGACTCTTGTTTAGTCAGAGCTCATAGTTTTAAAAATAGGTCTAGTTTCTGTGCCCGTATTCAACTGTTCCAGGTATGCTTTACTAGCATTTCTTTTCATGTTGTCTGGCCTTATGTCTAAGCATCTGGCTTAGACATCACTGCATTTATTTCAGGATTCTGCTTATTAAGTAAAATGTGAGCTTTGGTTAAAAATTTCATGCAAAATCCTGCCATTTGTTATATTTTGTCAATTTCAAGTGAATCTTTTTAGGTTTGGACAGAGTGTAGCGTATGCCTTCAAACTTCGATCACTTCTGAGAGATAATGTGGATTTATTGATTGTATTTTAGCTCTCCTGCCCTTCACTGGCCTATATTCTCTCCCGTTAATGGGGATTGACTACATCAAAAAACTTGGGCCTTATTCTCACTGAATTTGTGGTCAGTTGCATGAATCTTTTTTTTCACATCTCTGTTCGAAACTAGATTCCTAGAACCTAAACATGAATATAAATGGAAATTGAATACTAAGCAAATATGTTTGTTAGTAATTACCAATTACACCTTCAGATTTCGTCTCCACTGGTTCCAAAGTTAAAAGATCAATTGACGATAACCAAAATTAGGACTGTATTTGGCATTTCTAGTTGTTGGTTTGGTCCTGGTCTGAACCACGTGCATTATAGAGCCTGTTTGAGCCCCATCTTTTTTTTTCTTTGTCCAAAATGCATTTTGGAATAGTATTTTGATGGAGAATGTGCGGTTAAAAAATAAGGAAAATTTTTGAGTTTGCGTGTAATATTATTTTATTGAAGAATGTGTGGTTGAAAATAAGAAAGAGAAAAATGCATTTTGAAAATAATGAGAACCAAACAAGGGCTATAGTCAGGCAGATGATTAAGTTCTAATATAAACCTGTTTTATCTAGCTATAAAAATTAATTTGGTGTCTTTAAATATAGCCCCTGATTGAGCCTCCCATTCAACTACACATTCTTCCAGTAAAATAATTTTACACGTAACTACAAAATTTTCCTTACTTTTTAACAATACATTCTCCAAAAAATTCATTTATAGTTTGTCAAAAAATTCAAACAGGGGCATAATATATTACGGTACAACGCAAGTAAATAATCTTTTATAACTTGACGATGACAAAAAAAATTGAATTTAGTCCATTGTAATTGACTTTGTAAAGTTAGTTCAGATTGATTCCATCTTTGGCTACATTTGAACAGGTTTTAGCTTCCAATTTGACTAACTGTAGAGCTTATAGTTTGTCAAACTAGATACGGCTTATCGAGACACGCTTGTGCCTACTTAGAGTGGTTCTGACATTTGCCAAACACTCCTAGGTCTAGACTTATCTGCAACTGCCATGTTGAGATTTTGTACTTGAAAGTAAGATGCTTTTTCTCAAGTAGATTAAGAGGTGGTACTTCTAGTAGATTGTTGGAAATACATTTGCACTAAAGACTGATAAATCTTTACACCTAAATATAGGGTGTTTACTACGAAGCCTGCCTGCAGATATGGTATTCGATAATTCATCAGGCTTGAGCTTTACATGTGATCTAAGTGACAATATTGCAGCTCCATGGCCCTCATCATTGTCTTTCACATCGTTATCTCTTTGTGCCCCTGGTAATTGATTGAGAATACCATTTATTACCGTTCATGCATTTTCAAATAATTCGATAATTTGTTTAAATGACCATACACTAATGATGACTTGTACTTGCAGAGATGTCCTTGCCCGCATTACCAACATCAGAAACTTCAGGTAACCTTGCTCCTTATTTTGGTTTTGGTACATGTGCCAGCATTCGTTGATACCTTTATCATATCCATTATTTTTATTTCATCACAAACAGGTATTAAATTTTTAAACAAGGAAATGACTTGGCTGAACGAAATCAATGCAGCAGAATGTAGTTATTTTTTGTAGGACACTGCTAAATCATTGACCACGTGTCCTTATTACCAGTCAGTGAAGTTACTCTTGGTGTTTCAGTTGAACTCCGTCTATGGACATTAGTTTTAGGATAATTCTGCAAGTACAGGACCGAGGTCTTACAGGCCTCTCACATGTGGGGCGGACCCCACATGTGTTTAAAAAAAAAAAAAATTACCCGACCCCACCCAATGTGTCTGCCCGGGCAGTACCCTGTAAAACCCACCCCTGTACTCCAATCACAGCCCTTAGTTTTATTCATTTAACCTACTTTCTCCCTAATGCTTCCCATTAAATATTGGTGTATTCGGGTTNTGTGTTTAAAAAAAAAAAAAATTACCCGACCCCACCCAATGTGTCTGCCCGGGCAGTACCCTGTAAAACCCACCCCTGTACTCCAATCACAGCCCTTAGTTTTATTCATTTAACCTACTTTCTCCCTAATGCTTCCCATTAAATATTGGTGTATTCGGGTTGGTCGCTAGTTAATCATAACAAAAGCTTTATGTTAGGTCGTGCTCCTAAGTTGTGCCCCCCCGACCCTGACCCCAACCCCGACCCCGGCCGGTTAAGTTATTTGGTCTCCTTCCATCCTTTGACCCCTTTCATCCAATTAAGTTTTGAAGACGACTACATTAATCATTCTATGTTGCAGTTTGTTATTTGAGGCAACAAAATTACAATATGAAATTAATACCTTAAATAAGAAACTGTCACATAGGATGACTACGGCATTCGCTGATGCTATGTAAAACATTATTCGTAACTAAAACACATTCGTTAGTTGAAATGATTATATGTTGGATAACCTGATGATCATGTTGTTGTATAATGCAGGTTGTCATAGGGGTTTGGTGGATTTCTTTTTACCCATTCTTTTTGTTTTTGTTTTCGGTTCGTTGCTGTTGTAGAGAGATTCTGCTGAGCGCCGAGACTCGTTTGATTTAGAGGGCTTTAGATAGATTGTGTGAGCTTATTACGTGTATATTTTGAGCATCTTTCTTCTTGTATAGTGGCCTTTTATTTTTTATTTTTTTTTGTTGTGTGTATCTTTATTCGGTTTTATTTTATGATTAATTTCAAGTTTTCTAATAATATTGTTTTTAGATTTTAGAAGGTGAACAAAAGAAACGCTATCAACGTTGGTACGTTGAAGTAATACTAGTCCATTCAGGGCGTGATACTTTTCTTTAAACCGAAATTAGATTTCACGTTATCTATCTTTTCCCAAATTGAAATTTAATTCTATTCGACGCTATAGAATTAAGAACTCGAATTGCTCATTTTAATTCATCAGAAAAAAAGAATGAACGAGTTCATCTTTTTTCGTTTAATCAATGGATTGAAGGAAAATACAATTAAGGGTCCGTTTGATTGCAAGGATGGAAAATGGGTGGAAAGAAAATGTTTTATAGAGAATTGATTTTCTTATAAAATGTTTTACTGAGAATTGTAAT
>CAIGRT010230403.1:0-16446 GCA_903798405.1 Fraxinus platypoda
ATTATATATATATATTTATTTATTTATATCTATTTATATATTTATATATACAAATAAATATTTATATATATGTGTATGTATAGGTCAAAATATCTGATTTTTGAAATGTGAAAGTTGTTTTGTTATTTTTGAAATAGTGTATAGTTAAAGTAGGAGAAATGAATTTTTCCCTATTTATAAATACTTTGATTTGAAATAAGCAAATAACAGTCCAAATGGAACAATGTTCAATCCTAAAGATGATGAACTTTTTATTTCATGGATAGATGATGAATCGATCTTTATTTATGCAGAAATTAAAAATTAAAGAGATGACTGAAATTTTGGTAAAGATAATTATTTTTTGTGTGTGTAGAAAATGCTCAATTTTTCATTACAAACCATACAATATGATATTTTTTTAGCACCATACAAATATAATATTCATTAGGGTATTAGCCATTTAGTCCCTAACATATAGGATTCCTACAAAATTGGTTCTTAACTTCAAAATTTTAGACTAACCTTTCAATTCATTGCACATATGGTTCTTCTGGACGGTTCCGTCCTTTTAATCATGCTCTACCAAAGCAGACAATATGCGTGATATAATGATTTTGGTATACGGGCTTGGATCGTTACAACATAAAGCACTAATACAACAATTAGGTATTCGGACCATTTCATGAAGCATTTAAATTTATATTATTTACAAATATTAAAAAAAATATTTTAAATACTCGTAGTACTTCAAAAATAAGTTAACCAAGCTGATCAAATCTTGGATACCTTTTACATGTTCGAAAAAGGACTGAACAAAGATCATATTCTACTAAACTACAACAAACGGAAGGTGTAACAGAAAATGTCCAGTTTGTGAACATCATATATTTGTTGGCTGAACTTATGACGTAAACCAGGCAATGCAGTGAGTACATACCAGGAGTGCAAGACACTCGGAATGAACTTCTATAAGTCAAACTGTGAAACTGGATTCAGAACGAAACTAAGCTGAAAATGCGGGGTCATTCCTCTGGACTTTCATTGGGATTCACCTCGTCTTCCATTTCCTTTACTTTCTCAAGCTGCCTCAAGAGATCTAATCTTTCGGGTCCGTAAGTGGAAGGTATCTGCCAGAGAACAAATCAAATATGGTCTCAGGTTGAGCTTCATGCAGGAGATTAAACAATTAGCTCAGGAATCAAAGCGTACACACCAGTGATGGTACATATCGTTGAATTGCAGCCAACATAGCAGCATGCCCTACTGCAGTAACCTGCAAGATGTATATAACGCAGAAATGTTAGTTTATGCACACATCAAGTCCTAGGATCAAGAAAGATCTGCTTCGTCTATGGTCATGTAAATCCCCATCTTGCTTGAAGTGTGAGCAAACCATTTTTCTCATATGACAGGAAGCCATATTAATGAAAATTTAATCAGGTGAGGACTAACATACTGCATCACTGTAAGTTAAAGCAAATACCTTTTATCAGAGCCAGGTAAAGACAAGGTCCTGTGGTCAAGCTAATAACATTTTATTGACATAGCAGGCCAGAGGGATATTAGGCCATATAATCGTCAATGTTTTTATCCTTTTGTTTTACTTTCCTGTCCAACCAAAAGGAACATTCCTCGAGAATACTCAGTGAATCTCGTGTCAATGTTTGTATGCAAAGCACAGCAGTCAATTAGTACATAATTACAAGAAAAAGGAAGAAGATGAATGGGTGAAATACTTTTAGCACAGAAAGCAGTGATCGAATATGCGAGAAGAGTAAATTTGATTACAGTAACTATTTGTAGATGAATTTGCCCTATAGATTGAGCAAGTATTTCTTCTAGGCACCCCTGATTCATGATGATTTCATAATCATATAATTGACTCAAATTCTACAAGAATCTCCCTTAAAGGCAAGCCGTCTCACCGATGCACATACAATTCAAACGAATAATGTTAGGGCTTACTGGAAGGAGCATGAGAAAGCCAATTGGAACTACTGAAGCCAAGTCAGTTAACGTTCTTTGGAGAGCTTGCTTCTCTTTCTCTGTTAATTCATCCCCTATTAGAACCCTCCTGAGCAGTCCCATAGCAGTGCCAACGTCAATGGCTAGAAGCTGAGTGCCTTGCCAAACATCCTGCTCATGAACATCAAAACTTTCACTGAGAGATTGCAAGTTAACAAATGGAGGAGTAATTAAACTATCCCTTTTATGTAGTACACAATCACAATTAGTAGTACTACAACTGTGATATACCTTTTCTAGCTGTGTTTATCTTTCAATTATGTTTATTTTTTCTTCTAGTTGTAATATGTTTTATTTGATTAGGACTGTAGTTTCAATTTCCTAGTATTAGTAGAAGTAGAGAATAATCTTGCCTATAAATATAGAGGCTATGTACACTTTCAACACAGCAATTACAAATTCAATATAAAGCAAGATTATTCTAATATCGTTCTTACTTACAATTCTTATTACAAGAATTCATAAAACCTTCCGTACCACCCTTACTTTGGCAAGCAAAGAAACTTCAGGATAACTCGCTATCTTGTATGAGATGTGTTTTCGCTACTCACTATCTTGTATGGGATGCGGATTTGCTTCGTTAAAGTTTACTAATACTTAAAGAGTTTGCAGCGAATATGTTTTTGTTACTTGCTTCACATTCCTGTACAAACTTGGCTCGAAAGTAATTTACTAGAAGAGCAGCTATAAATTCCAACATCAAAAACCCTCCTCAGAGGTCCACAGAATCCAAAGAGGGTGAGAGAGATAGGAATGTCAGAGATATGTTCCATTGGGCTTGAGCAACTACTGTATTTACAGACACATTGCATACAGATATCCAGAAAAGTTAGAAAGCAGTTCTTTAGATCTTATTGGGAGGATTCATATCCTTTTTCTATGTATTTTTCCTTATATTGATAAGTTCTAAGAATTATACGAACGATAAAAATCCTAAGAAAATATATAAAATTAGTAACAAAATAAATATATGCATCAGTTTTGAATAAGTATTATTTATTTCAAACTATAAATAATTTCATTGGCCTGGCATAATACACACAAATTTCATTTGTCCAATAAAGAGCGGTAGCTTCGTACCATGCTTGTTTCTTTCAGCTTATCCAATGATTTCTCAATGATACTTCCTTTCTTCTGAATCTGAACCATTTGAGCACCTTTAGCTTCATTGCTGTACCTCAAAGCATCATCTCTTGCCTGAATTTCTTCCTGAATGAAATGCAATGGGTCAATCTCATAAGATAAAGCAGGTAATTGATACCTATGCGAGTACAGAGAAATTTTGACAACTAGAAAGTTGAACACATGAACTCGCTTTGCACACTGTAACAGAAGTCAAAACAACCCAAAGACACTACATTAAGCCCCTATTTGATGGCCATTACTTTGAGAAAATTGAGTTTTGAATAATGATTTTTTGGATAACGTGTGGTTGAAAAGTAATGAAAATTTTGGGTTTACGTGCAAAATATTTTATTGTGTAAATGTGTGGTTGAAAATGAGTATGAGAATTAAAGAGTTTTGAAATAATGGTTGTCAAAGAGGGTTTAAATACAAGGCGTTTCCATTAATTTTGTTTAGGCCACTCTTTTCTAGAAATGAAACAAAGAATATACAGAATATTAGGGCTCTGCAGAGCCTCTTTAATATTACAACTTGTTTAGGAAGTAGTTTCTTGCAACTGTGTCTGACAAAAAAGCAACAGAGCTCAGAAACTTCAAAATCAGTTTGAACACTGAAATATTTAAGAGGAACTATTATAACAATATTTCACAATCATGAGCAAAGTTGCCACAAGCAGTGAGAGAACCACTCGCTCTTAAATAAATCAAAATGAAGCAGAGATGTTAATGCCTACTATCAGAAAAAAAGGTCATAGCTTTATCACACCAAATCCACCAATCTCGCAAACTTGAAAGCTGACCTGTTGATCAGTAAATGGGCCTGAATGAACTGACAGATTTAAGACAATTGGATTCTCAGAATAAGGTCTCAAGTTCTAAGTTGGGTACATGTTGGTTTTTATACCAGTATATGAGAGTATATTGTATTCAATATCGGACTAGGAAAAGAAAGGGAAAATAAACTGCTCAGTGGGAAAATAACTCAAGGTCCTTATTTTATGAACCTAAAAGAAATTACATATCTGTTGCAGAATATTGTCGTGATTATTGTCTAGATGTACATCAGAGAGTTAAAATTTCATGCCATAGTCTACGATGGTGTGCGATTTGCAGTACAGGTAATTAACTTTGTGGCTAGATGGACACTGATGTCCTATAGAACTCCAAGTGTCCACAGGGAATCTTCACATAATATCTCGCCAGTCCAAATGCCTGATTTAGTTTTCTCATAACAATATCCAACTATATATGGGGAATGTAATAACACTACACGGCTATCAATTCTATCGAGCTTGGTTGAGCAAAGTCAAACAATGGCTACAAAATTACGAAGTTCATAATATTTGTTTAATTACCTCACCTAAAAGCTTAAGCTTTCAGAGAGCAGAAACATTTATCATTAGTATTCAACATGCTTGGATTCCATTTCTATTAAATGCCTGGCCTGTGAACTATTATTATAAAGAATAGATGCGAGACTTGACCCAGGACTTCTGTCTCCTATAATTTCACGTTGAACTGCCTCACCTAAAAGTTTAAGATTTTAGAGAGGGGACACATTTATTTATTTACATTTAGTCTTCAACAATATCGTACAGAGTTCTTTTATGTGCTCTTACACGGTTACAGAAAGTAAGAAATTTAACAAATCCAAGTTGAGACCACATAATGCAAGTGAGTCCTTATCTGAACAATATAATGAGGATACGAAGTTTATGCAAAATTACTTGTAGGTATTAAAGATGACAGCTCTTTTACTGTTTGTTCTGCCATTTTGCAAGCATTTAGTCAAGTTCTACATCCTAGTGAATAGACATGCAAGGTTTTTAATATCACCAAAAAGTTTTCTTTTCTAGCAAGTTTATTGATGTCACTTCTCATGACAGAAAAGACTCAGTGAATTTGAAACTACAGAAAGTGAAATGCGACAGAAGCGTCAAGCAGAATGGACACTCTTCTACTATTCTCCATAGAATCGAAGCCTGGATTTATCACTGTTCTTAACACTACCAAATTTGTATTCAAAAGATGGTTGTAACTTTGTATGGTTTTATTTCACCATATATAGATCATATTCAGAAAAAGAAATTGAAATTGAAATTGAAATAAATGACCAATAGGAGAAAGATTGTTGTCTATCCAGTTTAACTGATCCTAAATGATCATTGCCATCTTTCAACCTTACATTTGAATTCTGACTCTTGATTGTGCACTGTAAAACCAAAATGGATGAGACTTGCTCATTAAGAAAAATGAAGCCAGACGTCATCTCAAAAGAGATGAGAAATGGGGAGTAAATTTGAGGCATAATAATTTAGTTATTTTTGAACTGGTCTTATAAACCTAACAAAAGTTCAAAATGTACCTCATCATACTCATACTGATCAGTACTCTTTTGAACTCGTTTCTCCAGTTCTATTAGTTCACTCCTTAAGAGTTCAAAACGTTGAATTTCATTGGATTCCAAGTCAACAATTTCCTTGCTCACTCCTCCCTGTTCATGGTATCCACCATCCTGCATAGAGATCACCAGAAAAGAAAAAGAAGAAAGAATAATATTTTTAACCACTCATAACTCAGAGGCAGAAAATCTTTCACACAATAATCTGAATTTCGTAAACAAATTCAGTAAATTAGCAAAATGTCATTCTCATTGGAAAGACGCATCAGAATATCACTCCTCTAGCACAATCAGTATTGCATAATGTGAACATAAATTCCGTATTTCCAAATTGATACAGTATTATTTTGCCATCCCAATTTGACAGAAAGACAATCAGATATTAGTTAATTAAAACTAATGCCTATAGGGCACTAATGAGATACATTGACAGATAGTATCAAAGCAACTTCACACATTGATATCCAAGGCTAACCTAGTCTTCAGAGACAATAAATGATGGGACTAGTTAAATAGTCAGTTTAGAGTGAGAGTAATATTATGATGTCGGCAAGTTCGAACAGCAGCTTTCAGAAGTTCAGAGAAAGATCGAGGAAGGTCCAGGAACATAGACATCTAAGCAATGAATGACCAGAAGCTGCACTGTAAATAACTGAGACACTAATCATAAATAGTAGGTTGAGGCACACAGCATGGAAGCAACCATATACAGCCCCAGTTTGGGCTCCATTTTTTCAAAACTCATTTTCAACCACACATTCTCCCATAAAATAATGTTACACATAAACACAAAATTTCTCCTTATTTTTTAACCACATATTCTCCAAAAAATCACTAATTCAAAACACATTTTCCCCCAAAATCTCATTTTAATGGAGCCCAAACAGGGGCACAATATTTAAAATTTAAATAGCACATCAATATCACGTTTCTTGTGCCCTCTATGAGGAAAAGTTGCAGAAGGCAAATAAATGAATATGCAAGCCGATTGAATGCCATACATTTTCAATTGCAGTTGATGGACCAGGATCAGGTGATTTTGCCGGGCGGTATGCTAACATACTCCATAATCCAAAAAGATTGCTTACCCAAAAAAGAAGATATTTATCAGCTAGGAAATAAATTGAATTAAACAAAAATTACGTGATGAAACAAAACATAGAGAAGAAGAGCATCATGAGGTAAGAACTTGAAAACATCTGAGAAGTCTCAATACCTGCTGCTCCTATCCATTTTCACATTAGCACTTTTTCTGCCTTGTCCTCTAGAATATTGACGTTGCTCACTAACTGGAGAGGTAGAACTACTGACATCATCTCCCTAGTAGCTCAAACAGAAGCCAAAATCAGATGCAAATAATATTGAAATTCATATGCAGAACACGAGTCATCATAAGAAGCATAATAAGGTACTGATACATGGATCTGAAGAATACAAAAAATTTCATGAATGTTTTGATTGCTCCCTCTTGGGAGAAACTTGCGATATCACTCTGTGGTTATAAAGTAATAGTGCATTGAGCTTGAGTAAGTCCTCAGGAAACTCATTCTTTCCAGTCACTTGTTATGCAATACATGATACTTGGTACTGCAGGCTACAGCTTATGCATAATTTGCAGCTTAAGAACCCCTAAAATCAACAGAGAACTTTTGCCAAGGGAGTTAAATGTGTGGTCCAACAAACAACCACAAGCAGATCAATGACAGCCTCAACTAACTCAGAGAGATAAAAAGTGGGATGCTACGCCTATGTAACCTAGAGGTCTGTTTACATTCTGATTTCATTTTCTTGTTTTTCCCGTTTAATTATTTCTTCTTATGTTTCAAAACATTGATCTAATACATGTTTATTTTTGGAGAAAAATGACATTCTGATTACTCTTTTTAGGTTTGAATAATGTTGTTAGGCTGATAGTTGGAGGAGTTTAAATAATTTGATCTCTATCGGGTAGCTCCTTCTCAGACATTAAATGTGAACAAATTACTTATCAACATTGCTGAAATATTAGGTATACAGTCACAAATCACGAAACTGATAAAAATGGACATAGAGATCTAAGACAGATTTCAACATAGAGATGCTTCTTCATGTCGACGAGAAAGACAGGGCTCCCTGAATTTTCATTTTTTTCACCAATAAATCCCCCTTTCTTTTCTCGCTCATCCCAGCATGAAAAAAGGAGCTATGGTTGACTCAAGATCTATACCTATGTTGATACCGTGTTGAAGCACTTCATCTAAAAGCTCAAGTTGTCGATCAAAGAATTTTTTTTGTACTCAACATCAAAGATAAATTAGATAACCGATGTAAAATTATATTTATATCAAATGGACATCAGAAAGAAACATTAGACCACTCCATCATTCCATCATTATCCTACAAACATCCTTCTCTCTCTGTCTAGTATACAAATTATCTATGCTTTAGCACTTCTTAATTTGAAGTACAACTATCAGTAATGAAAATGAAACAGTAAAATTCATATCCCTAATTTGTATGGAGATCAGTCCTCGATGCCAGTCAAAGCAGATTAACTTGATAATCAATTGTTTGAGAGGCTGGCACACCCACATCGGAAATGAATATCAATGCATTACTAATTAAAAAATGAGGGAACATCAAGAATAAAAAATCTAAAAAGATCAGATATAGATAAAAATTTCCAGGAATTTATTGTTAAAATTATTCCAAGTTAGATTTATATTTGCAGATGAAGATAGATCCTCTAATGCAGAGGGAAAGATAAACCAGTTTCTGTTTATTTCTCTAGGTATCACTCTATGATAGACCCCCAATCAAGTATATACCTATTCTAGAAGGATCAAGAACAATTGAGAAGAATGTGCAGCAACAAATTCTGTTATGGCAGGCTTGGGTGGGCAAGCAGTTAGAAGGATCTATAAATAGAGAGGCAACCCTTAGTGGTAGGCAGGTAAAATTTGAGAGTAGAAGAGTAGTAGGGAGAATAGTTACTTCCTGTTTGTAGCCCTCTTATCTGTAATCGTTTCATTAACTAAATTCAATAAAAAGTTCTGTTACTTATTTCCCTGTTCTTCCACTGCAGCTCATTCTTTCTGGTTGGGTTCTTATCGCTCTACTTGCTTAATTTATCTAAATGGATATTCCTCCAGTGCTTTGAAATTTGAAACAAGTCACTTCTTTATCCTTGTTTGTTTCATGCGGTAACATAAAAAAGAACAGGTCAAGTAAGAGAAAAGACGAAAAAATCCTGATTTTGTGACATAAACAACAGGAAAAATAAATCCTGGATATGTTATATAGATCAAGAAATAGCAACTTCAAGAAAACAGAATGTACAAATCATAAATAAGAGTTAGCACTGATAATTTTGAACTCCAACGTAGAGAAAAGTATCAGAGGCACACGCCACTGAAAAATAAAAATAAATATATATATATATACCTGCTGAAGAGAAGTTGCCTTAGCTCTGAAAGATGCCTCAAGAAATTCAGCTTCTTTCTTAAGTCTTCGTATCCTTTCAAGGTCCGAACAGGCAGCTTTTAAGTGCTCCTTTCCAGAACTCGAGCTTTTCACATGCAGCTCCTGAAGCAAGTCTTCAAGCCGTAAAAGAGCTTCTTCAACACTCTCCAATGCCTAAAAGAAAATGTAAATGTTACTGCACAACTAGATTTGTTTCAGTTGTTATACCACGAAAGTAACCACGTGGATTGATGCCACTACATGAATCCATAAAGCAAATATGTTGATGAAGCAAATTATTCAATATTACTAGAATCATCAGACCAGAATTTACAGAATGACTATTCTGATCTCATTTGCAATAACTTAAAACACATGAAACTTGTTTTAGAGAACTCAAATTTCCTATTCAAGTTTACAGTTAAAAGAAAGACTAACATTGTGTTCAATCTCTGGATCTTCACATATAGTAAGAGAGTATGCAGTCAAGCATACAAAAGGAAACAGGTAGCAGAAGTACTTTTTCATTGATACAACGTATTGTCTAACAACAACCAGGTACCTTGGTGAATTGCATAAGGTGCATGATCTATAACTTACAGAACTTGCATTTGAAAAACTAATATTCCACCTAAAAGAAAGTCAATTCCTAATTTCTTGTATAAAAAAGGTATAGATCATTCCCGAGAGAATTCATTTACTGCAGACGCGTATACCTTATCAAATGAATCCAACTCTTTCTTGAGTGGTAAATAATTTCCAGATCCAGTCCTGTAAAAAAAAGTGAACATTAATTTTTATCATCTGCATCAAAGCTCTTAATCTGCTAATCACTGGTTTATTAATACAATTGCTTTTTGCATGTGAAGACCAAGCTAATCACATATCCAATACCAGGAATCCTACTAGAGTGCAGAACACATGATTGACTCCTCCATGTCCCCTTCTAATTAAGAACAGTGAAAATTCCACATTCATTGTCTTTTTACCATTGATATTGTATGCAAAGCGAGGAAGACAACAATAGATCTAACCACTGGCCTTGTATGTAAAGAAGGGTAGCCCCCACACTTGCCATAATAATAAGTAATAACCTTGTGGGGTAGTCAGGCAAAACTTGGAATTTAGACCATTGCTAAGCAGTTGTTATTATCAAAATTAGTTCATTGAGCAAGCATGCAAAAATCACACTAATGGTATGGCATCAAGAGGCTGCAAACTTCTATACTGTCACATCTCTGATGCAACATCTGAAGAGCTTATCTTCTCTCCACTCACATTGGGTACCAAGGCAAAGATGACTCGTATAGTAAGCAGCAATCAGCTGTAAGTTTGATTTATTAAAAGCCCAAAAGGACACAGTCCCAGAGCTTGTTAATTTCTAATAATTAAAAGAAAGAAAAAAGCACGAGCCAAGAACAGCTTCACTTAGATCAAATTATTCTAAAATATAATGGACAGGTATTGTTAAGAAACACACATTCTATCAGATCATGAGCATCCTTCCTTAGACAATGAAAGTATTCAAGGTATTTTCTCTTGTCTTATTCATAGAAAGCTTGTAGACATATATACAAATGACTAATACTCTATTAAGATAGAAATTAGGGCTAACTCTATTTACTAGACTATTTTAGGAAATAATCTCTAACACTCCCCCTCAAGCTGGAGCATAGATATTTATCATGTCCAGCTTGTTACAAAGATAATTCACCCGAACTCTATTTAGAGCCTTTGTGAAGATATCTCCCACTTGTTCTCCTGTTTTCACATACCCTGTAGAAACCAAGCCTTGCTGAATCTTCTCACGAACGAAATGACAATCAATCTCAATGTGTTTCGTTCGTTCATGAAAGACTGGATTAGATGCAATATGAAGTGCAGCTTGGTTATCACACNACTTGTTCTCCTGTTTTCACATACCCTGTAGAAACCAAATCTTGCTGAATCTTCTCACGAACGAAATGACAATCAATCTCAATGTGTTTCGTTCGTTCGTGAAAGACTAGATTAGATGCAATATGAAGTGCAGCTTGGTTATCACACAATAACTTAGTCGGTATTGAGGTCTTGAGGCCCACTTCGGTGAGGAGCTGATGTATCCACATTATCTCACACATGGACTTAGCCATTGCCCTATATTCTGATTTTGCACTCGACCGTGAAACTACACTCTGCTTTTTGTTTTTCCATGAAACCAAATTTCCCCCAACAAATACACAGTAGCCGAATGTAGATCTTCGATCTTCCTTAGATCCTGCACCAATTCCTTCGTCATCAGATCCAGGTCCCAGTTCGAGCGATCTTCCTATTGCACTTCGCAAAGGTAAATGAAGAGAATGAGATGAATTGAGAATATATTATTTCTCTAGTTCTTACAATCTTATGGGTCTTATTTATAATATAAGGAAACCAGATATAAGGTAAGTTTCTAAACTAGGGAAAAAGAAATCTTCCTAATCTAAATAAGGCATATAATCAAATATACAATTTTACACAATTAATCCCATAATATACGGTATTTCTACACTCCCCCTCAAGTTGGATATGAAGTTGGATTATAGATGTTGATCATATCCAACTTGCCAATGAGATTCTCAAAAGTTGGTCGAGAAAGTCCTTTGGTGAAGATATCTGCAATCTGTTCTTTTGTAGGGACATAGGTCATGCATATTATCATGTCTTCAACCTTTTCTTTGATTAAGTGTCTGTCGACTTCTACATGTTTGGTTCGATCATGTTGGACTGGATTTAGAGAAATGTTTATTGTCGCTTTGTTGTCCCAGTAAAGTTTGATAGGAGTTTTACCATAGCTTGTAATTCTTCCAGTAGTTTCTTTATCCACAGTCCTTCGCATATTCCTTGAGCAACTGCTCTAAATTCAGCTTCGGCACTACTTCTAGCCACCATGTTTTGCTTCTTACTTCTCCATGTTACCAAGTTTTCCCAAACAAAGGTGCAATAGCTAGTAATTGATCTCCTATCCTCTATTGATCTAGCCCAATCTGCATCAGTAAAGACTTCTACTTCTTTGCTCTCATTTTTTTTGAAGTAGAGTCCCCTTCCAGGGCTACTTTTGAGATATCTTAGAATTCTGTATACTGCTTCTAGGTGAGCTTCCTTTGGAGAATGCATATATTGACTTACCACACTAATCAGTAAAGACTTCTACTTCTTTTCTCTCATTTTTCTTAAAGAAGAGTCCCTTTCCAGGGGTACCTTTGAGATATCTGAGGATTCTGTATACTGCTTCTAGGTGAGCTTCCTTTGAAGAATGCATATATTGACTTACCACACTTACTGCGAATGCTATGTCAGGGCTTGTGTGAGAGAGGTAGATTAGTTTGCCAACCAGTCTCTGGTATCTGTCCTTTTCAACTGAGCTTCCAGCGTCTTCTACTTTTCTTCCTTCCTCAATAGGTGTGTCACTTGGTTTACATCCAAGTATGTCAGTTTCAGTTAAAAGATCAAGGATATATTTACGTTGTGAAACACTGATGCCCTTCTTTGATCTGGCCACTTCCATTCCTAAGAAGTATCGCATCTGTCCCAAATCTTTTACTTCAACCTCTGTAGCTAGGCTTTTCTTAAGCCTTTCTATTTTCACTATACTATCTCCGGTCAGTATTATGTCATCAACATATACTATTAGGATTGTTTTCGTCCCCTTTTCAGATAGATGATAGAACATAGTATGGTCTGACTGTGCTTGTTGATATCCTTGATTTCTCAGTACTCTTGCAAATCTGTCGAACCATGCTCTCGATGACTGTTTGAGACCATACAAGGATTTTTTAAGTTTGCATACCTTATTTTCTTCATCCCTCCTAGAGAAACCTGGAGGTAAGGTCATGAAGACTTCTTCTTCTAATTCTCCATTCAAGAATGCATTCTTAATGTCAAGCTATTAGAGAGGCCAATCCAAATTTGCAGCTACAGACAAGAGAACTCGGATTGCATTCAATTTTGCTACAAGGGCAATTGTTTCTGTATAGTCAATGCCATAGGTCTGTGTATAGCTTTGAAACGTTCTACTGTTCCATCAGCCTTGTACTTCACACTAAAAACCCATTTGCAGCCAACAGGTCTTTTCCCCATTGGTAACTCTACGACATCCCATGTGTTATTTTTCTCCAGTGCTTGCATTTCTTCTAAAACAGCGTCCTTCCATTTGGGAATAGTCATGGCTTCCTGAATGTTCTTCGGAATTTCTGTACTATCAAGATTAGAAGAAAAAGTGCAAAATCCTGTAGACAGAGTATTATAGGATACAAATTTAGAGATAGGGTGGAGAGTACATGATCGAGGTGGTTTTCTGAAAGCAATAGGTAGATCAATTCCTGAAGACTCGATTTCAACAGGAGGAGTCTCATAAGGATTTGGACATGTCATCGGTTGTAACTCTTTTGGTGCTTCGGGTGTGAGATTCTCCTTGTACATTGATTTTGGCTTTCGTAAATAAACTAATATCTCCTTGTTAACTTGCTTTCCTGCATCTCCCCCTAAGTTTAAGTTTCCTTTTGTAAATGGCATGTTAGGGCTGAGAGGCGTGTTTATGATAGATTCAGTAGGAAAGAGATCAATGTTGAAGAACCGATCTTCACTCAAATTCTTCCCCTGAAGATAGGGCTTTTTAAAGTAGGTAGTTTGTTCGAAGAATGTGACATCAAGAGTAACAAATATCTTTTGGGTAGATGGATCATAGTATTTGTACCCCTTTTGAGTGGAGGAATATCCAATGAAGACACATTTAAGTGCACGAAGGTCGAGCTTACTCCGATGATGGGGATGAATATGAATGAAAGCAGTACAGCCGAATATTCGGAGGGGTAAGCTTTGAATCAAGGCGGGAATTTGGAAAAAAATCCTGAAATTTTTGGAGAGGGGATTTGAATGAGAGAATGCGGCTAGGCATTCGGTTTATGAGGTACGCAGATGTTAGAATGGCATCTCCCCAGAATAGTTTGGGCATATTTTTGGTGAACAACAAGGCATGAGCAACTTCAAGAAGATGCCTATTCTTTCGTTCGGCAACCCCATTTTGTTGGGGAGTGTCAACACAAGAACTTTGATGAATTATGCCTTGTGTTTGGAGGAATTCGTTCAAAGTAGTGTTAAAGTATTCAGTACCGTTATCAATGCGTAAAATTTGGATTTGTGTTTGGAATTGTGTTTGAATCATCGAGTGGAAGGTTATAAACACATCTCGGACTTCGGATTTTTCTTTTAGGAGATAAACCCAGCAAAGTCTAGTATGATCGTCTATAAATGTGACGAACCATTTTTTGTGAGTTCGATTTGGAGTTCGTAAGGGACCCCACAAATCACTGTGAATCAAAGTGAATGGTTTTGATGGTTTGTATGTTGATTTCGGAAAGGTAGTACGATGATGTTTTGCTAGTTCACAGGTTTCACACTGAATATCAAATGTAGTTTTATTTGAGAACTTTGAAGGAAATACGTGTCGTAAATATTGAAAATTGGGATGACCCATTCTAAAATGCTATAACAAAAGTTCGTTATTTCTAAGGATGAGAGTAGAATTACAAGTTGCAATTTGATTTAGTTCACTCACATCTGCTTCTTCAAAGTAATAAAGTCCCTCACATTCCTTAGTACTGCCAATCGTCTTCCCCGATGATAGGTCCTAAAAAATACAATAAGACGGGAGGAATTTAGCTGAGCAATTTGAGGTTTTTGTTAATTGACTAATTGACAGTAAGTTGCAATTTTGGAACGTGAAGAACAGATTCGAGTGTTATAGAATTGGAGATATGAATACTCCCTTTTCCAGCTACAGGTGAGAGTGATCAGTCTGCAATTTTAACTCTGATATTGCCAGTGCAAGTGGAGTATGTGGAAAAGAGATGATAGGAGTCCGTCATATGATTAGACGCACCCGAGTCAATAATCCAAGGAGCTTTAGACCGAGTGAGTGTATGTAAAGCTCTAAGAAAATTACCTTTGTGAGCAAGTGAGCCTGATGGTGTGGATGATTGAAAACTTGAAAACATTTTATAGAGTTGCTCCAACTGATCAGGGTTGAATGCACTACTCGGACTGGAGTTGTTGTTTTCTTCCATAGAGTCAACATATGCTTGGTAGCCACGATTTCTGTTACTTTGTCTCGATTTCCAATTCACTGGTTTCCCGTGCAAATCCCAACATGTATCTTCTTTATGTCCTAGTTTTCGATAGTGACCACACCAGGGACGTTCCTTTTGCTTTAATCCAGGCCCTTTTGTAGATCCTCCTTTTATTAATGAGCCCATTTCAACGGCCCACTCGTAAATCCGGGTTAAAGTCGTCCGGCATTAGAAAATTCAAATGACCCAGCCTTTTTAAGTAATTGGGCTGGCCCATTTGACCCAGAACCCTTAGAAGATAACGCGTTCCCAGTCTCTTCTTCAGACCCGGTCTTTCCGTTGTGTAGCATGACTTTCCGACGGTTTTCTTCACGGCGAACTTCAGCAAACGCCTCACGCGATGACGGTAAGGGTCGTTAACTCAAAATTCTGCCCCTCACGTCATCTAGGTTACGATCCAGTCCAGCAAGAAACTCATAAACCCTCTCGTTCTCCAGTTTCTTCCTGTATTTCACACTGTCGGACGGGCAATCCCATTCTTCTTCCACGTTTTGGTCGAGTTCTTACCAGAGAGAACTCATCTCCAGATAGTAATCGGTCACTTCCCGTCCTCGTTGTTTCAATTGCCACAGCCTTGTTTTGATTTCAAAAATTTGGAATGAATCCTCAGAATCTAAATACATATCACATACTGCATCCCACACATCTTTGGCAGTTGGTAGAAAGAGATAAGTCTTTCCGATTGCAGGCTTCATGGAGTTGACTAGCCACGCAGTCACCATCGAGTTTTCAGACCTCCTTTGTCCAGAAGGGCGGTTGCGGTTGAGGCTGGCTTCTTTTTTTCTCCGGTAAGATATCCTAGTTTTCCTTTACCATCGGCGATGAGTTTTATGGATTGGGCCCATTCTCGATAATTTTTTTCGTTCAATTTTTCAACGGTAAGTTGGAATGATGAATTATCGAGACCCCCAGAGCCCATGGTGGGGAGGGATTCTCCTTCACTGTTTAGAGGCTCTGAAGTGGTGGATTGCCACTGTTTTCTGCCATTGGCGGTTGACAGCAAGCAACTAGGTAAAAAACGCTAGCTCTGATACCATGAAGAGAATGAGATGAATTGAGAATATATTATCTCTCTAGTTATTACAATCTTATGGGTCTTATTTATAATACAAGGAAACCAGATATAAGGTAAGTTTCTAAACTAGGGAAAAAGAAATCTTCTTAATCTAAATAAGGCATATAATCAAATATACAATTTTACAAAATTAATCCCATAATATACGGTATTTCTACAGTAAACGTCAATGTACTTATCAAGTATCTTCTTTTGTGTCATATAACCATTTATCACCATCATCTTGTTTTTTTTGTTGCATCTCTTGATTCT
>CAIGRT010230440.1:0-12637 GCA_903798405.1 Fraxinus platypoda
TTAAATTGGTGGAAGATCAATAAATTAAGATTTTTGTTTATTTATGTTTATTAATTGTGCATTTTCAAATTTTTCTTGTAGAATTTCTTAATGTTAAGCAATTGATAATTAATTTAAATGATTGGTAAGTTAAAAATATCTTATTTTTGTAACTTATAATATATATTTCATTTTTTATGTAGATTTGAAGGTTTGAAGCAAATGAATTAATATGATGAAATCACCAATATTTTAATATTATTATTTACTTTTTGATAATTTGTATACATTGTAAATGAATCTCATTATAGAATTTGTTATTTGTATAATTTTAAATTGGACAACGTTATTTTATAAAAGTTAAGATTAAACATGTCATTAATTGAATTAATGTAGTGTTATTGTAAATATTAAAAAAATAATTATAGTGTGAAACATGGGAACCGAATAGAACCGAACTATGATTAAATTTGTATCAAACGTTCCACTTACTAAATACCCGAAAATTCGAGTTTGATTCACCTCTCTTTACAACCGAATCGAACTATGTTCAACTTTAGTTGGTGAAGGTCAATAACTCATTTAAAACTTACGTTCATTAATATGGTTTAACTACGCTTCACTACTGTATCTTTTGAAATATTTAGCATTTGTTTGACACAATTTATTTTAAAATATTTTGCTATCAAACTCATTTTCAAATATACATTCTTTCAATCAAATAATTTTGTACATGAATACATAGCATTTCCTATTGTAAAACTATAAGATAAATTGATTATTATGTAGTCTTATTAACATACATGATACATAGATAAGTCTTATCTACTTTAGAGTCTATTTCGTTCAAATTGTAACTCTTATTTTGAACCCTGTAAAATATTGGTCTTGATTCTCAATAAAACACACACTTGAGTTTTGACTCTTTACTTTTATTTCTAGTTATTCTTTATATTTCTATTTTATTTCTTTATTTTATAACACGTTATCAGAATGAACGCTTTTATCTAATTACTATTTATTTCTTAGAAAAAAATTAGTGATTGAAACTCTCTGCACTCGAATTCCTAATTCTGCACTCAATTTTGAAAATCCCCTATGTCTGTCATTTACTTGAATATTATAACATAATTTACATGTATATCTTGTAAGATAATAATTTTTTTCCTCCATTAAAATCTAGTTGCATGGGGTTAGTGTATAAAAATTAATATCTAAGTAGTTTTTAGGATGCATATTCCATTGAATTTATTTACATCTCATTATGTACGTCAATTATTAAAAGTAATGTTTTATAGTATTTTTAATTGCATATTATATTAAAGTGAACATTTTCTTGTGAGTATGTGGGGGGAACTGATGATGTAGATTATTATCTTTGTAAGAAAAAAAGTATGTTATTGTATAAATTGATTAAATATTATTTTATGTTATTGATATATATAATTTGTTATTATCCTATCATAACGTGATTAAATATATTTTAATATTCTTTTATAAACTTTAAATTGATCATGTTATTGCTCCTGAAAAAGTACAATTCTGCAAATAATTAATATTCTACTATAAAACATATTCCAAAAGAGTTAATGTTTTTAAATAATAGTTTGTCGGTGCTCCTGAAATAGTACAACGTTATTAATATTCTAAAAGAATATTAATTTCTTAAGAAGAGCATGATATTATAATTTCAATATTTCCAGACAAATATTGATATATTGCACTTAAAAGAAGAGTTAATGTTTCGAAATAATAGTTTGTTATTGTCTCTAAAGTTGCACAACATTATAGTTAATATTCCAAAAGATTATTACTTGTTCCTGAAGAGCATGAATTATAATTTTCAATATTTTAGAAAAATATTGTCACGTTTCTCTTGAAGAAGTAATTATAGTAAAATATAACGTGCTCTCGAAGTAGCACATTATAACTCCTACTAATATTCTAGTTAGATTTTCTTGCTCTCGAAGAGCATAATAATATGAAATCTAACATAAATTTTGTTTCTACTCCTAAAAAGTAAATCATTACATAATTTATTACTGTAAATAATAATATGTTATTACTCTTTAAGAGTATGATATTTTCGTTATCCTGAAACGAAGTACGATTCAAACATTTGAATATTCCAGAAAAATATTGCAGAATTGTTTTAATCAATTAATGCAATCAATATTTTTAAAGAATATTGTATTGCTTTGAAGGAAGTACAATTTTATATTTATTAATATTCTTGAAGAATATTATGTGGTTATTTTTTAAGAATCGCAATTTTAGTTAAATTTCTTCTGAAGCAATAGTTTATTTATATCAATATTCTTGAAAAATATTATTTTGAGACTTCAGAAGTGTCAATATTGTGTGATATGAAGGGATAAATTATTATTGTTAGTAATTTAATGTCCAATAAATAAAAAAAATCCTACAAAGTTTATAATATTGTTTTTTAATTGGTATATTATGCTAAATTTTAGTGACCATCTTGATAAATATTGTTTTGAACCAGAAGTTCAATAACTCTTATATTTTATTGTTTGGCATGTCCAATTTGACCATCATTGGCAATAATGATGTAAAATTGAGAATTCAAACATTCAATAAAGAACCGAAGATTCTTCAATACAATAAATTCCTATATAATATTTGTTCTCATTATCGAAAATTGATCATTACTAGCTAAAATATGAATTGAATTCCCTATATTTTCGAAAATTAATCAGGATGATGAATGTGCCCCATTATCCTCTATGTTGACTATTTAGATATTATTTGTATATAATATATTTGATACATATACCAGATGATTGCATGGTGTTCGCAACCTGAAATTTGCAAAATTATTGCTCAAATTTTCAATTATAAGCATAATTTTCAGATTATACAATCAAGACGGTGTATTTTGTTAATGTTAATAATCATAAATCTCAACCTTTTGAAAAATGTTAGTTGAGATATTGATAAATGATTTAACATTATTACCTGTTAAACGCCTTAAATTAATTTAATTGAGAACAAAGTACTTCTCATTTTTGTTTAGGAAAAGCTATTGCGCATCATGTCAACGTAATAATTCTCTATATTTATAATTGGCTTATGATCAAAGCCTAATTTTTTTATCTAATTATTTTGATAGTGCACTACATTCAAAATTAATCCACCACCATACACTGAGATAGAAAATAAGAATATTGAAAATAAATGAGTAGTTTGAGCCATCATACAATACCATAAGCCCTAATGAGTGATATTTTATAAAGCGAATTGTTGATTGTCAATTTGATTGGACAATTCTCTCAGTATTTGGGAGAGAAATTAAGAAGTTAGAAATAATGTACAAATGCATAATTATTTAAATAATCACAAAAGATAATTCGAATCAAAACTTCGAAAGATAATTCATTTAGATGCATTTACCGACCAAAGAGATTAACAATCTCATACATCAGCTTTAAATGTTGCAACTCGAATTGACTCCTGGAAGGACAATTCGTTGATATTATATTTGATAAATTTATGGCAAATTTAGATGCATTTATTGACCAAATAGATAGATAACATCTTACACATCATCTTTAAATTCTCCAACTCGAATTAACGTCTTGAAGACAATTAACTAATATGATATTTGATGGAACGCGCAGAACCATGATGATATTCGATTCTAACATAAAAATTTCCGAACGAAAATGGAGCAACTAACAAAGATAATTAAGGAGGCATATACTCTTGATAAGTATTTAGACATAAGAAGTTTAAAAATCCTAGAAGAGGTTCAAGTACCTGAAATATTGAAAATTGAGATATCTCAATAAGTTATCTCATTATAGAAAATAATAGAATCGAAAGAGAAAAGAAAAAGTTGTCGACAACACTTATGCACATGATGTACTGTATCATATTATGAATAGCGATGAATCGAAATAAATTCATTGAAATATATCGATTGAAATAATGATTGACTAAATAAAATGACGCGATCATACTAAAATTGAATTTACTAGAGAAAACTGACGTTTTTGGATGCGATCTTAGTAAAATTAAACTTGCTAGAGAAATTTGAAGTTTCTGAATTTGCAGTTCGAACATCTAAATGTGTATACTTATGCGAAATGAAAATAGAAAAAATTAAAGTCGTAATACGAAATGTACGACTATTTACATAATGAGTTTCATGAAGACTTTTATAATAGATAAATTATCATGTGGTGTATGTAATCACAAGTTTCTATTTTATTAGTTTGACAATGCATGCAATTTGATATCCATATAATAAATTTGATTATAGCCAACTTATCTTGTATGGTTTTAGTACTGTCTTTTATACGCGAATCATATAATTCAAGTCCTATTATCATGAAGGGAAAATATGCGTTGTACTATTTTTCCTCTTACTAAGGTTTTGTTCCATTTGGTTTTCTGGCAAGGTTTTTAATGAGTCAATTTTTGTAGCGTATTTAAAAGAATAATGTATTCTTTTTCCTTTATTAGGATTTTTTCCACAAGATTTTTCCTAATAAAGTTTTAACGAGGTATATTCTTTGTATGATAAATGTCCATAACATATAAGACATTTACCATTAACATAATACTCTGATATGTATGAAACTCCCGAAGAGATCGACAAGAGCTATTTTTCGAATAATCATGTTACTACAGTCATCAAATTTTGTCCCACTAAATTTTCTTGAAAACATTAATGTACAAGACATTAATATTGAAGACATTGACATACAATAAATGGATTGCTTGATACGAGAATTAAAATTAGGGAAGTAGCTGTACTCTTTTTTTCCTTCCATCAAGTTTTGTCACATTTGATTTTCTTGACAAAGTTTTAACGAGGTAGTAGTTTATTACTCTAAATTATTTATACTCTTTTTTTATTTGTTGGCATTTTTGTCCCATTTATTTTTTGCCAAACAATTTTCAAAGAGATAGTTATTGTACAAATAATCATCAAAGTGGGAGCGTTGTAAAACTATAAGATAAATATTGATAATTATGTAGTCTTATCAAAATGCATAGATAAGTCTTATATATGCCCCTGTTTGACACCTATTCTGATTTTTTTTTTCTCTTTCTTTATTTCAACCACACATTCTCCAACTAAAATAATATTACAAATCTAAAACTTTTCATCACTTTTTCACCACACATTTTCTCATCAATCATTATTCCAAAAATTATATTCTCATTTTAATGAGATTCAAACACAAGAATAGTTTAGAGAGTCTATTTCATTCCAATTGTAACTCTCATTTTGAACCCTATAAATACGGATTTTGATTCTCAATAAAATACACACTTAAGTTTCGACTCTCTAATCTTCTCTCTATTTATTCGTTATATTTTTCTTTTATTCCTTTAATTTTATAACATTTTCTATTTTTTTAATCACACGTATTTAAAAAAAATCATTTTAAACTTTAAATAGTCTCTCCTAAACGAACAGTTTTAACAAATCCAGAAAATGGATTCCAAAAACAAAGAGGAAAGAATAAAAAAAAAGGGAGGTGCCAAGGTTGGTGGAGTGAGAACAATATAGCTGAGTTGATCGGTGGTGATAGAAACCCGAATAATTGTGCAAAATCTGATAAACCAAGCTGAGGTTTATGTGGTGGAACCCTAAAGAGAGTTAGCGGGGACCAACCACCGTGTCGAACGTTGGAACCATATGTCACTCGCTTAAGGGCCACATCAAACCGAAAGTTTCAAGGTATCCTTGGAGTGGTAGTTATGTTGGTTACTTGTCACATTTTTTTGCGATAGAGATTCTTTTCTTTTCTTTTTTTTCTTTTTTTTTTTGAAAAAACGATAGAGATTCTTTATTCATCATAACTTACTTTAATCAAAGGTCGCCATTGGTGACACTTGTTCTAATTGTGAAAAAGAACACTTCAATGAGCACTAATTGATGGGTTTGAGAATTGATTATTCAAAATGAAACATTCAACTTTTTTGTTACTTTTCTAGTTAAAACAAATAGCAATCGAGTTGTGATTTTTTTTTTAATTGAGAAGCTATGTAATTAAATATTAATTAGGTTCATGAAATAAATCTAGAAAATGATTATTTATTTATGGAAAAATGCTTGTTATACATCATCATTTACCTAATCAGATTGATGATGTGTCAAAAAAAAAGTGGGGGAGAATTTTTTCTTTGGTTGATGAGATTTTGATCCAAACAAATATCAACACATTATCTGTTGATAAACAAATCTATATGTTGTGATATACATGTAGCATAATCGTTATTTATTTATAGCTAATTTTAAGACACAGATCCAATGTAGGGATGTTAATTAGCCGAGCTGGCTCGCGAGTCGACACTCAAGGTTAGGGCTCGACTTGAGTAAAAATTGTTCATGTTTTTTTAGCTATCTGAGTGCAGCATGCTGCCTGTGTACAACTACTGCTTCAACAATAGCTACCTGTAAAACTAGCTATTAATAATTTTTATTTTTTTTAAGGCTCGACTTGTCACTGGTCGAAAATAGATGAACCACACGAATTGACTCGAGCTCGGTTCCACCAAGCCGTGAGGCGGGCCGGCCTGAACTTTTCCCAAGCTGAGCCACGGGTCACTAGAGCCAGCAAGTCAGTGTTTTTAAAAAGATATTATTGAGGAAATAATATATTTTAAATAGTGATATGATGAAAAATATGTGGTTAAAAAGTAAGTAAAAGTTATTGATGTGATGAAAAATATTATTTTATTGAAAAATATGTGATTGAAAATAAGTTTCAAAAGAATGTACTGAACTTTTCCCAAGCCGAGCCACGGGTCACTAGAGCCAGCAAGTCAGTGTTTTTAAAAAGATATTATTGAGGAAATAATGTATTTTAAATAGTGATATGATGAGAAATATGTGGTTAAAAAGTAAGTAAAAGTTATTGATGTGATGAAAAATATTATTTTATTGAAAAATATGTGATTGAAAATAAGTTTCAAAAGAATGTGTGTCAAACATGGGCTGAATTAGCCCAGGTTTGTTTTTGTTAAAAAATAAATTTTTTTTGTAGATTTTAATAAAAACTGATCGAATATGATGTTAAAAAGTTGATAACTATAATATTCATACCCTTATATATTAATAATAATAATAATAAATAAATTGTTAAAAAATTAAACAAGATTCTTAAAAACATAACTAAAAAACTTGGTAAAAATGAAAAAAAAAACTTGTGTTTTAGAAAAATTGGTCCCACTATAGTTTCCTCAAAATTCAGAAATAATTAGCAACTGAGTAGAGTAGTCCAAAAATGCCTGAAATTATCTTTCATCTCGTGGCAGTTAGTTGTCAATCAATACCACATTATATAATCATTATAATGGATTATTGGATAAGACTTCAAATTATCATAATTTGGTAGAATTGCACAAGACTTTGAAAAGAAAATCAAATTGTCCAGTGCAAAGTGGGCCACTCAGAGTCAAACTCACGTTTCAAATTGTGGGCCGACCAACAAAATAAATATTTATTTGCACGCGCAACCAAATTTTTTTGTTCTTGTCCGCCAAATGTACTTCAGGGATTGTTAAAGTTTGGTCCAATTTGATTGGGAATGTAAATGTAGCAGATAACAGCCTGTATTTAGAGAGAAAACTATTGCAAATGTTTGTTTCAGGAAGAATTACCGACTTCTTAGATTCTTGGTCGCTACGTTTGCACTTGTCAATCTTCTCGTGAACTTTGAATATAGTATATTATATTATGTTGTTTTATGGTATGAACGAGACGCGACAAGTGACGAAGGAGCCGAGAAAGTGAGTAATTAGGACTCTGTGATTTATACAATAATTGAATTCCTCGGGCAATGAGTATTGATTTCAATTAATTATATTTTTAAAGAGACGTATCTTTTAAGTCAATCCGTACGTTTAGAGTCTCACCGACAAAAAAATCATTTATATTACACAAATAATTTCAATAACAGGTTAAAAAACAGAAGACGCGTCGACACATGATCGGACATTTAAAAAAAAAATCCAAATATGTCGACACACAACACCTTTCACCCCACCCTGTTAATAACCTTGTTCAAGAAGCGTTATACAAATTCATAATAAGGCAATTTTTTTCTTTTTTATTTATTTTCTTTGGAACCTGACAAATTTAATAAATTTTGATGAGCATGTTGTATCAGAATAAAACTCAATCTAGTCCTTCCCATCGATGGGGTGCGTTTATTCCTGATACATTGCACTAAGAAAAACACATTCCAACGTAATGGATTAATCAACACACCATGTGATACAAAGATCAAAAGTCACTTCCAGTCAACAAATTACGATAATTGTGAACCAGACATTTGCAATTAGAGGGGGAAAGAACCCGTAACTCTTATGTTAAAGTATAAGGACACTTGGCCATATAGGTCCTCGTGGTCCAGTAACTTAGCCCCTAATAAAAATTAATGAAATGCGCAATTAAAAAGTTAATAAAAATTATGAATTTGAATAAACATGTTAAAAATAAATTTGATGAAAAATAAATTTCAAAAAATATTCTTTATATATTCATTATCGTTTCATTTTCAAGCAGCATGAAATTACAATCGTAATATACAGAGCAAAATGGTATCTTGTTTGAAAACATAAATCTTAAAATTCGATAGAAATTTTAAATTTTAGATAGACCAAATTGCTCGATTGAACTATTTCAACTTTAATACTAAAAACTAACTATGTCCTATTTGGTGGAGATTAAAATTATTTTTTTTGTATATTTGATAAAAGTTAATAAAATATGTGGTTAAAATTAATTATTAACTTCAATTTAGATCAAAATTTAAATTTAAATTTTCACCAAATGGAGACTATATATTAAGAGGAATAGCTCAATTCGAAATAGATCGGAGGAGGAAAAATTGGTTTATTCTCATTATAATTTCTTTGGAGATTCAGCCGACCAAAAAGTGAGGTGGTTTGACATGGCCCACGTATTGGCTTCAAAATCATCGGAGACAAGCCACGTGTGACATATATTCACGTTCACTAACTTGAGTTAGAAAAAGCAGAACGGAGAAAAGAATAGAAAAGCACACGTGTGGTGTCGGGCATGAAGCCCAACAGCGTGCGTGCCTATTGTTCCTCTAATATTGTTGCTATGTTAGAGCTAGGCCTTGTTTTTAATCAGACACGTATCGTCTGTTACACCTAAGGTCCTAGGTTCTTGATTTTCGAACATGTTTTTTTGCCGGACTGCTGGCAAACGCTGCAATCACCTAACTACTAGGCTTAAATTAAAATTATTATAAACTACCAACACTATGGGCCTGTTTGAATTTGAAATAATATATTGATGAATAGCCTATGCTTAATAAAAAAGAGAAAAATATATATTTTTAAAAAATGGGGATCAAAGAAGGGCTATATTTAAAATTAAGAATATATATATACTTTTTGAGTATTTTAGGTGGGTCGCAAGATCAATCTTGAAAGTGGCAGTTAAGAATATCACACGAGAAGTTGTAACAAATTGAGAGGTATGATGTTATTGAAGTGTATTCGAACTTTATATCAGTGTCAGTTAATTTGAAAATGGGTCATTTTCAAGTTAGAAAAGTAAGGATATTATAAAGTACGTTAAGTTTAAATTCGTTTTTACCCGAAATAAATGATAATTAGGGTTAATTGTCTAGTCTTGTCAATAACACATTTTTAAGCATAGAATGATGGAAAAGTTTTTATGAGGAAGCTTCACCATTAGGATGACACTTGCAAGGGTATCAAAAACTTTTTTCACATTTTGTTGTACATTTTTTTTTCTCAATTAATTGAACATCTTTGATTATATTCCTCAAAACGAATTGTTTGGTTCAATGAATGAAAATGGAGCATCAAGAATGATATCCCAAAGATGACGTTTGACAATCTTCACTTTTACGTCAAAATCCTAAATTATATATATAAAAAAATGTAATAATTAATATTAAATGGTGCTCAATTATACTCCGACTGATTCACTTAGGAAATATAACTAATGTGGAATGCATTCCATTGGTAAACCCTAATTATATAATTAGTCTAAAAGCTAAGAGTTAGGCTTGAAAAAGGGAATCACTTTGGGATCAACTAATTATTTATACTTTAGTTTCAGGATTTCTGCGTTTTGGAGAAGAGCTTTTCGAGAAAATTACTTTACGTTAGTTTTTCTTTTTTAAAGTTCTTTTAATCAGACAAAGTACTTTTAGAAAATTATTAAGGATTTAATCTCAAAAGTAGCTTTTATTTTTCAGCCAATCAGCTCTTCGTTTTGCAAAAATCTGTACTTATTTGCCTCCTGTTTTGACCATTAAAGTACACATGAAGATCTCAAGTCCCATTACAAGTTTTATTAAAATACCAAGATGGATACAAAAACTATGGTTAGCAGAAGCATGTGAAGAATTCCAAAAGAATCTCTTACTTTCTGCGGTGAGAATAATTATGGTACCAAAACGCTTAATTTGTAAAAGTGAGTTTGGTATCAAGAGTAGTTAGTTAAAAGGATCGAGAAGTTCAAATTTGGCGTAGGAGGCGTGTCCAAAGGGCAACGATGGTAGTAAATCGATAGTCAAAAGTATTTAGAAGTTCAAATTTTATTTTGTTTATTTATGAAAATTGTTTGGCGTGAGAAATAAATTCGATCTCAATTAAAGGGTTTAATACAGAATTTAGTTTAGAGACATGATTCATTTAATTGAGTCTATCATTTAATGTCATGTAATTGCCACATAGACTGGGGCTCAACTCCAGTGGGGATGAATAACATTATTCTTTAGTTTAATAGTTTTATCTAATTATTTCTGCATAATTAATTACGGATACAAGATCTTTTCAAAGGTTCCGTTTGATTATTCTTACTCGTTTTGGGAATAATTAATTAGGTATGCAAAATCACTTCAAAGGTTCTGTTTGATTATTCTCCTGATTTTATTATTACTTTGGCACCTTCAAGGATCTTTCCATTCATATTCTACTAAGTTTAGGTAAATGTAAGAAATTAAATTTAAAAAAAATGAAATAACAAGTTGGTTCTCAACATGACCAATCGAAGTACAATATATTTTTTTTTACTACGTTAAATCATTTTGCCTAAAAATTAACAAACTAGATAGAAACACTTGTTCTTGCAAATTATATTTATTTTCGATACTGACAAGTGAAATTTCATAAACGCGTGATAGTTGTTTAGATTCTAGAAGGTGATTGTAACGAATTTTTGATAAGTCGATACTTAACAAGTGATTTTTAAGGGGATGTCACTATCTACTAGAATATGTATGTACATGTATAATACGTATACGTCTTAATTGAAGGGTTGGGAGCAAAAGCAAACAGCTGAATTGAATGTGGTGGGAAAGGGGCAGAAGAACCATGAAAATAAAGACGAAATGTACCACATTATCTCTTGACTCACCGAGTCCGGCTTTTCGGTGATTACATTTTGACTTACCTAACCAAAATTGCATTCGATTTTACGTGGCATTTTTTTATTACTTAATATTAATTTTTTTAAAATTTATTATAACGTTATTTACCTACCAAACAGAATTTATGAACATGACAGTCAACGAGTAGTCTATAGCCAGGTGGCTAGTTTAGCCCCTGTTTGGCCCTCATTAAGCCCTTGTTTGTTTGGTAGAGATTACAATTAGATTTTTAGTAGATTTTGATAAAAAATGATGAAATATGTGGTTGAAAAATTGTGGGTTCCATTAAATATGTGATTAAAATTAATTGTTTACTTTAACTTGAAATTTTAATTGGATTTTAATCCAAACCAAGCAGGGTTTAAATTAAAATTCATTTTTCTCTCTATTTTTATCAACCACATATTTTTTAATAAAATAATATTATATGTAAACCTAAAAATATTTTTTTTATCACACATTCTCTAAAAAATTACTCTTCTCCTCGTTAAAATGTGAAATAATGGAGCCCAAACAACTCTTTAGACAAACGTGTGGAATGGTCAAATTGTTCACTTATTCTACTTTCAACAGAGATTTTTCGTTGACTAACATTGGGCCCACTTCATTTCAAGTGGCTGTCATGTATTCTAGGTGAAAAGCATAGAATTTGGAATAAGGTAATTGTAATTATTAATTTTAATGTCAATATTCGAAAAAAAAAAAAGGAGTTAGAATGAGATATTCAATAAAAAATTAAAGAAAGAAAAAATAATTGAACAGGTTGAAAACCCCTTGGTTTCCCCCTATATAGTAAATATGCCTTTTGAAAAAGTCGTTTTCTTTTGTGAAGAGAAATAAATTATTATTGGAATTACGCGCCCATCTCGACATTAAACATTTATAACATAAGTTTTATGGATTTTGTAGCCATTTTCCAAATAATTAGTATTGAATAAAATAATAAATTGGACGTTTAATACACAATATCCTTAAAACGGGTTACACTAGCACACGATTTCAATGACATAAGGTGCTAATTCAATTTGTGATTTGCACCTTCCGCACTCATAAAAGAATGCATATATTCTACACATGATTACATTTTCAAAATATGTAATTGCTTTATTATCTTTCCTATATGAGACACGCTTCTATAGAACTCCTTTCAATACTTTTCAACTTAAATTGGGCGCACTTTGAAATTCAATTTTTGTTGTAAGAAAAAAAAAATGAATCGGAAAAAAAAAAAAAAAAAA
>CAIGRT010230466.1:0-15424 GCA_903798405.1 Fraxinus platypoda
GTGAGATTCTCAAATATTCAATCAAAAGGGTTAACATATCATTTGCGTATTGTTGGTTATTTTGATTCGTTATTTCGAATCAAATCCAAAACGTTGATTACTTTGGCTTTCTTGGGTTCGATTTCAATTTAATCGTGGGTTTCATAGTTCTTTGCTACGTGGGTCCACATCACTCTTGGCAAGGATATGCCTCCCATGTTTTCCAAACCCTCTTCTAACCCTGTATCACAAGTAGGGCAGTGATTGCAAGGGTGGTATTGCATGAACCCTTGGGGCCCGCACTTTCTCTTCATCTGGGGGACTCTAACCTCCATCAAGAACTGAAAATCATCTTGGTTTTGGATTAGGGGGTCGCGACAAACAATGGAGGGAGATGCGGTCCCGGAGATAATTGTGTTGACCCAGTATCACGTGTATGGTGAGTCTAGCCTTAGCTGAAGTGATCGTTATTTTCTTACATTCTTATTCTTTATTTCCAGTTTCTGATGCGTGCTTAGTGCTGCTGCAGTGAACCGATGGGAACTCGAGCCGTCTGAGTGGGCCATCATCAAGGCAATATACGAGCTGCTCTTAGAGAAGAGGTACTTCAAGAACGTACTTGGGAAGCGGAACCTCTTTGTGACCCACCAACTGATGGCTACCAAATGTAGAGCAGTTAATAATAAACCTTCATTCTAGCCGTTGATAACCATTCACTTTCATAGCTTTGCTAACAGGTCGTCTTTTTGTTTGTAGGGTAACAAGACAAGAAAGAATATGTCAAATCGGACATGTTATACATGAGGCGCTTCGGAGAGGCGAAAAATAAGAAGCCCTTGAGCTCTGCTCCTCATCTTACAAGAATCAACGGGACGAGTGGCTTGCCTCTTGAAGATGAAATCGCCTCCTCCAGAAAAGAAAGGGAAAAAAAAGGAAGGAAGCAGAAACTTCCATGGAGAGGCCCCCTAAGAAAAAGTTGGTTTTAACAAAGAATACCTGGCCTGATCCTTCCCCACGTGCCAGACAACCTTTGGGGAGTCACTTCGATGACCCATTCAAGCTTAGCCCAATTTCTCTGTGAAAATAGTGGATGCGGAGGAGGTGGCTGAGGAGGGGGCGAGCCTAGTAAGGAATAAACGGGACAGGGAGACGAGGAGTGCCCCCTCTGAAGGAAAGGCCCAAAACGTTTTCGGGTGGGAGGTCTGAGGAGATAGCCTCTATGATAATAGAGATGCTACTTGCTAAGGTCCATGGGCTACGAGGATTCAATATAAGTAATGGACTAATAAGTACTCCTCGTACGTCAAGACCTGTGCTGCAGTGGATATGGTGGAGGCTGGACTCGCCCTGTAAGCTCGCTCTGAGGGCTTCTTTTTAAATGCCCAAATGGAGATGAGGTGACTGCATGGCCTCAATAAGGAGCACCTCCAGAGGGCTAAGGATGTTGAGGCAGCACTGAATAAAGCCAAGGTTGAGGTGGAGTCGAGGGTGGAGGCACTTCTAAAGGAGAACAATGAATTGAAGAAAGAAGTCCACCTCTGCAAAGCCGAGATTAATGCCCTCACTAAGCATGTGGAGAACTCTGATAATCTGCAGAAGATCGAGTTTGATAGCCTTGGAGGTGGCTAACAAGGAGAAGTGGGAACTGAAGGCTCATGTTGAAGAGCTGACTGCTGAGGCTGCCAACCTAAAGTAGTTAAGTGGGGCAATGGAGATAGCTCTAAACGAGAACATAGCCCATTTCCATGAAACGACTGAAAATGACGGCCTCGACTTGTATTGGAGGAGGGTAACATATAATGAAGTCTCTGGGAGACTTGCCGAGCTGCATCCCGAACTAGAGCTGGCGGCCCTAAAAGAATAATTTCTTCCTGAAGAACCATCTACTCCTACCAACGAAGTTGAAGATTTTGTGGAGGAGATAGATGTCCCGGAGGAGCCTCAGCAGGATGATGCTGCTGCTTAGATTTTAGGCCTTTTACCTTGTAACATTTTTGTAATAGTCCCCCCTCCCCTCCTTGTAATGAGTTTGATTATATATATAAAAGAACTTCTTTTCTTTACTCTCTTCGTGTTTGTTGACGTTGTAACCTTAGTTGACTTAATTTGAGTAAACAACCAGTGATATCTAACTTTGAATAGTAAACATAATGTATGAGCTCGTCATAATTAATTGAATTAACAACATATGGGCTCGCCACAGTTGACCTTGAAAACTAATAAAATGTATGAACTCATCATAATTAATTGAACTGAATTAACAACTTATGGGCTCACTACAGTTAACCTTGAACACTAATAAAAAATATAAGCTTGTCATAATTAATTGGACTGAATTAACAACTTCTGGGCTCGACATAGTTGACCTTGAATACTAATAAAATGTATGAGCTCTTCATAATTAATTGAATAGAATTAACAACATATGGGCTCGCTACAATTGACCTTGAACACTAATAAAATGTATAAGCTCGTCATAATTAATTGAACCGAATTAACAACATATGGGCTCGCCACAGTTGACCTTGAACATTAATAAAATGTATGAGCTCGTCATAATTAACTGAAATGAATTAAAAACATATGGGTTCGCCACAGTTGACCTTGAACATTAATAAAATGTATGAGCTCGTCATAATTAAGTGGACTGAATTAACAACATATGTGCTCGCCATAGTTGACCTTGAACACTAATAAAATATATGAGCTCGTCATAATTAATTGAACTAAATTAACAACATATGTGCTCGCCATAGTTGACTTTGAACACTAATAAAATGTATGAGCTCGTCATAATTGGCAAGAATTGTAGAATCGTCATTTGCACTAATCAAAAATATATACAAGCGATGATCATGGACTCACTGGTTATACATTCATAAGTGTTCCACATTCCAGGGGTGGGGCTGCATCTTATCGTCGAAGCTTTAAATTAGGAAAGTCCCTGGTCTCACGTCGCCAGATATTTCGGTAGAGGCCCTCCCAGTTCGGACCTAGTGTGCCAACGCCAGGCTCTTTCGAGGAAAGGAAGACTTTTCTAAGCATGAGATTGCCTCTCCTGAATGATTTCCTTTTGACCTTGGCATTGTAGTACCTTGCCATTTTTCTCTGATAGGCAGCCAGCTTTATCTGTGAGTCATCTCTCCTTTCTTCAAGGAAATCGAGCTCACGGTGCCTTATCTCATCGTTGGATATTTCGTTGAAGTACATGCGATGAGGCGAAGAAAGACCTCTTTCGATCGGGCTCATGGCCTCTGCCCCATATGTCATAGAGAAAGGGTTTCTCCAGTTGTAGTTCGACTGGTGGTGAGAATTGCCTACAACATATGGGGGAGCTCTACCACCCACTCCCCTTTTGACGCATCAAGCTTCTTTTTCAAGAGGTGCTTGATGGTCTTGTTAACTGCCTCAACCCGACCATTTGCCTATGGTCGCCTCATCCAAATGATTGACCTTTCCAGTCATAGGCTTCAATCAATCACAGTCTTAAATGCTAATACTATTTTTGTATTCATAAATCCTAACTTGCGACTTGAACTTGACCAAATAAGTTTGCAGCGAGGCGGTGGCAGTAAGTTGTCTTGTCAATTACGTGGCACAAGATCTGTTCAAGATTTTGTCACTTTCTCATCCTGGACTAGCTTTTGTAATAGGGTCTGCGTGTAATGAAGTCGGTCTATACGGGGTTGCTCAAACTTGAAGAGGGTCGTCTGTGTGAAGTTGGGTCGTCCCATGTCAGTGTACGAAGCGTAGGCCCCAAACCGTTTGCCGCATAGGCTAATTGGGGCCACATATGGGTCTTAGTTTTGTAAGGTATAACAACCGACGGTTTGTCCAAGTGTGCGAAAACCTAGCTTGAGTAGACGTGAGAGGCCTTGTGATTTGGCCACATCATTAGTACATTTTTTAGGGTCAACAATATTCTTGTTTTTATTTTTGTGTGCGGTGTCTTCTATCTCCAGACTGTTGATTCCCAATTTATTTTTTGATTGTTGGCAGGTTTGAGAAACAAGAAATAACGTAAGAAAAAACATCCTTAAATTCATCTTCTAATTTGAACAATGTTAACAAGAATTTAATTGGATATGTGTCTAGAGAGTTACTCTGTGTACTTTATTTCGTAAGTCGCATTTCAGTAGTACTCCTTGGATAATCTGACTAAGAGCACAAATGAACATCTTGTGTGATCATCAAAGTTCAATGAACTGTGAATATTGAGAGTCTTGAAGTGAACTATACAATACTGTAAACCTATGGCCAGTATCTATGTCCCTCGGTACAATAACACTGTGAAGTGTTTAAGAGTAAGGCCACTGGAAGAAAGGATTGATATAAATTAACTATTAATGATTGTGAGAAAACTACTTTCGAGGTTTTAAAAGACACGACCTAAAATTATTGAAAAAGTTGAATAGTTGGGTATGATTCATATTTCTTCTATAAATGGGCAATCGAGATGATGATTGGTTTGAAACACATATCTCTTTTACGTTCATGGAGTGAAATCACCTTGTTCACGATACGATATGCTGAATTATAAGTGACAAGACTGGATTGTTCATGCACACACTACACCTCGATAGTCACGCATAGTAATATTGTCATGAGTGTGGATCGAAATATGAGTCAACTGTGAAATCTGACAAGAAAAACTGAAAATTAATATTCGTGTCTATTGCTCAAAGAAACAACGTAATCATTAATTATTTTATCTTGATTTTGTGCTTATTGTGCTTGACTATATGTGGGAATGAACTCAACAAATTAAGAGTTGGTATGGTATAATTGACTTCTCAAGAAAAAAATTGTTGATCTGATCAATAGTTTAATTTTTCAGGAGCTATTTTACTCACTTCATTAGATAGATTCCTTAAGGACACAATTCAATTGTCATATATTGTCAAGAGTGTTTGGGTATTTTGATACCAAATAAACCTCAGGGCAATGATGAATAATTGAAACGGATATTAGATTCAATTGTTATAATTGAATGCACTTAAGTGCTATTGGGTCGAAAATCACACTTGGTAGCCCAAGTTACAAAGAAGGACCAAGTTCACTCAATAGGCTCGACCTATTTTCCCTCAACTCATTTCTTGACCTATTATATCACACACACACACACACACACACATTTATAAATACACATAAAGGACATACACACACACATACAATACACGGCTTCTCCATTTTGGCAATTGAGAACTTTCGGCTGCACCTCTCTCTTTGGCCCCTCTTCGTGATTGCCTCTGTCTCTCTTCTCTTTTATGATTGCCTTGATCTTGCTCCTTTTACTGAGTGTTTACTGGGGAGTTGGGCATCGACTGTGTGCCTTTATCCATGCATTTTTGCCCATGTTCTTGCCCTATTTCGACCAATGTTTCACTGCCTTCGTGTGCAGCTTTTGACCTGATTTTGGATACTCCTTTGTGGCCCATTTGAGCGTGTATTGGACCAATTTGTGTGGTGGTGCCCTGTGATTTTCGACTCTTGATCTGAGCCTCGATCCATCCACTTTGGTTTCTATCGTTTGGAGCTTTGATATGGAAATCGATTTTCAATTTACTTCGATTATTTATCTCATAGTTAACTTACTCTGTGCTTGTTAATTGGTTGATAGGCGTATTTATCACTATAAGTTGGTATCAGAGCCTCGTTTTAAGCTTTTGTAGTGGTTGATTTTTTCGTTATCCGTGTTGGAATTAATCTACGGTAAATTGAACATGTATTCATGGTGCAATTGAAGCATGAGTCCGCTAATTTTGCATTAATTACTTGAATCCTTAATTAATTTTGTATCTCTAATAGTTATAGACCACAGATAGGTCCGTTCTATTAAATTGGCTGAATATCCTTAAATTTCTGCAATAGCAGGTCATCGTGTGGGGTGACCAATAGAATTGCGGTCTTGCTTGATGCTTGTATTTTAGGATTATTTGCCTGAATTGTGATATTATAGTTTTTGTGGCTTTATTGACTATTGTATTGTTGCTGACCTATTTGTCATTAAAATTGTTACATTTGACCTTACCCGCTCGACAATTCCCTTGAGACTGAGATCGTGAATCTCACGAAAAGCCTGGAAATTTAGACCGGGGTATATCTGCAACCTCTAGGACTTTCTTTGTATGATTGTCTCTGTGAATGTTGTTTTACGTTCTACATGTCTTATCTAATAAGATATTTGCGAACCATTTTCATGTGGATGTTTTTAACGATAAATGTGATTTTTCTACTTGGCAACAAAAAATGAAAATGATTTTAACACAACAAAAGGTTTTAAAAGCCATAATACTTTTCCAGCAAATGTGACTGAGGATCATAAAAAAAGTTTGATGAACTTGCTTATACCTCTATTTTCTTATACTTATTTGATTCTATTTAGTGAAAAGTTGGTAAACATGATTTGTCGAAAAACTTTGGAAAAAGGTTGAAGAACTTTATTGACTCAATCTATGCCCAACAAATTTTTCTTACTTGAAAGTTTCTTCAGTTCCAAAATTGGTCCCTCAAAAGATTTAGATGACAATCTCGAAGTCTTCAATATATTGGTTCATGATATTACAAATTATGATGAAAAGGTTTACGATGAATACAAAGCTATTATTTTCTTGAATGCTATTCCAGATAACTATTAGAAAGTCAAGAATGCAATCAAATATGAAAGGGAGTCCATTACATTCAATATAATCATCGATTCCTAAAAAGTAAGGAGAGGAAAATGAAGGTTGAAAGAATCGAGAGAAAAACATGAAAGATTCACCAAATGAGAGGTACATCTCAGTTTAGGGGTAAACAGTGGTGGCAAGAAAAATTTGAGAAGTAGATCTAAGTTACGGGGGAAGAAAAAGGGAAGGAAATGTTACAATTGTGGGAAACTAAGACATTTCATAAATGAGTGTTTTAAAAAGAAAAACAAGTTAAGAGATCCAAGGGATGGTGAACCCAGTGAGGGAAATGTTATTGTCCCGAGAGATGAACCTGAGGATGTTTTACATGCTTAGATACTGAATGAGCTTAAATTAAGTTGTCTATGAACTCCCGTATACATGAGTGGATTCTTGACTTCTGTGCTTCTTTTCATGTTATATCAAATAAATTGTAGTTTGATCATTTACGTGAATTTGATCCTGGAAATGTAGTTGCATAGGGTGGAGTCGCATACAAGATCACTGGTGTGGGTAATGTGACTGTCAGATTTGACGTAGTTTTGTGCACACATTAAAAGAAGTTACGTAACGATTTGATCTCTGTGCCCAATCCATTAACTTATGTATTATCCGCTCTGGGAGAGCCTAATCTCATTTTACCCCTAATGGATTTCTATCGCGTCCCCACAATTCGAACCCTTGATCCCTCCTTTAAGAATTACTTAAATTGAATCTTGATACCAATATCTTGTATAAACGTTTTTAGATAAAACTTGAAATTTCCACATATCCAAACTAGAATCTTATCCTAATGTAGTTAGAATTTTCTTCAATTCGAATTTCATGATAAGTTTGTTTGTTGAAAGTCCAATCTAAATTTGAATTAAAAGTCCTATTAGAATTATAAGTAGATAATTATCCTATCCAATCATAGCTATAAATATCCTCCTGTTGTTGCATGTCAAATTTAGAGAGAAAGAGAGTAAACGAACAGTGAGAGAGAGAAGTGAAAAAAAAATAAGAAAAAAAAAATAGAGAAATCGTGAGAGAAAAAACAAGAGAGAGAAAGAAATGAAGAAAAGAAAAAAAATGCTTTTCGGCGCATTCGAGATCCGTTCGCAAGATTTTTTAATCCTAAGTAGCTCAAGTATACAAGAAATTTAATGAATGGATATAGACTTCTCTAAATGCCAAGTGATTTTATGTTTTCACTTTTTAATGTTTTAAGTTAAGTAATTTATGTTCTATTATGTGATCCCAATTAGTAGTAAGTAGGATCTTGTGAGTAATATAGGGTATTATGTAGATCTTCACTTAAACCAGCTATAAGGTTACAGACCTTAGGTGGAGATTGAGAATGGGTATGACCTAACTGAAAATGAGACGGTCCAGTCTCTACCCCACTAGAAAATTATGTTATGTGTGTAATTTACTTGCTTTTTATATTCAATTGTGAAAATACTGGCATGAAATCTATACTGAGTGTATTCATATGCTCATTCCATATTTTAAATTATTTTTACAGATACTTGATTGATCGAAGTTGGAGGTTGAGACTATTGACAGAGTCCGTATCGCTGTATCAAAAATTTAAGATTTTCTTTGAATATTTAGTATTTCGTTAGAAACTATTTTGCAAATCAGAATTTTATTTATTTAATACTCAGAATAGATTTTGAATTATTTAAAGAAGTGTAGGATTTATACTATAGCAGTGGATCAGATTAATTGACGTTTTTATAAGACAATATAATATCTTATTTTATTCCGCATATTTCTTTGAATTTTGTATTAGGGTGATTAGCACATAATGTGACCTTTCACTATTATTGTGGAAAACATCCGTACCTTTCATTTTTTAGGCATTTTCACCCTTCTTTCCACCTTTCATATCGCAAAATGTCATTTTTATCCATTTTTTTAATTAGAAGTTGTAAAATAACGAATACACTCTTCTGTTTAAATAAAATAAAAAGAAAAAGAAACAACTAATTGTAACTATAATCTCAATTTTTTTTTAAAAAAAGTGCAAACGAGTTCCAAATAAATTATTAAAAGTGTAATTAACACATAATATCCTACCTTTAGCTATTATTGTGAAAAAGTCTCTACCTTTCATTTTTTGGTATTTTATCCTTATTACACATAATTTCATTTTCATCCAATTTCTCAATAAAAACTGTAAAATGACGAATATTCCCTCTTATTTAAATTTATTTGTGACATGTTTGCACTTTTTGAAAAAAATTGGACTATGGTTGCATTTAGTTCTTTTTTTGTTTTATTTAACCAGAGGGGTATATTCGTTATTTTACGTTTTTTAATTGAGAAAATTGATGAAAATGACATTTTGTGCAATAAAAGATGAAAAATAAATGTGAAAATGCCAAAAAATGAAATGTAAGAACGTTATGTGCTAATTACCCTTTTGTATTACACTATAAATCAATCAATTTATTTTATGGATAAAGGAACGTTTGACTAGACTTTGGGACATAGGTTTCGGGGGCATTACAATGCGTTTTTTGTAATGACCCAGGCCTTATATGTCTTTCTCTTACATACTATCCACTTCGGGAGGGCATGTTCTTTCTTATCCCTCACGACTTTTTATCGCATTCTTCAATATTGAAACACGTGACTTCCACTTAAGAGAGATTTAAGCTGAATCCTAGTACCAATTGGACATGCTGTCCAATTGGTACTAGAATTCAACATAAGGATTTTTAAAGGGAATGTCATGTGTTCGAATCTTAGGGGGTGAGAGGGTAGATGTCTTCCCAAAACGGACAATACGTGATAGAATGATTGGACACGAGGCCTAGGTCATTACAAGTTAGGTACATTCACATATGTGTAAGAATTTAATTTCTATGGGAAAGTTGGAGCTCAAGTGTTTTATTGGTGAACTAGGTAATTGAGTGTTAAAAATGTTTAATGGAGTACTTAGAGCCATTAAGGCTACTAGGAACAATGACATTTACATCACGCATGTTGAAGTGATGGGTGGCTTAAATTCCACTATCATTGACGCTGATCGCACACAGAAGTGATACAATAGGTTAGTTTACATTAGTGTTAAGGGACTTAAGTTCCTTAACGAGAAGGGTGTGTTTCGTAAGAATCAGGTGTCTGACATGCCATTTTGCGATCATTGTGTGCTTGGTAAAAATCGTAGGATATCATTTGTATATAACATACACAAGACAACTAGAGTGTTAGAATACATTCATAATGATTTGAAGGTTCTGTGGAGCAATCCTACTTTTGGTAGTAATAAAATATTTTTTGTCTATTATTAATGATTTATCCAGATGTGTGTGGATTTATTTTCTAAAAGATAAATTTGAAACTTTCGTGAATTTTAAAAATTGGCAAGTTAAATTGGAGAACCAAATATGTAAGAATATGAAATATTTTGTACCGATAATGGTCTCGAATAATACTAAATTTAACAATTCGTGTAATGTATCTGGCATCACTAGACATAAGACCCGACAAAATTGGGTTACTGAAAGGATGAATCGTACTTTACTTGATAAAGTTAGATGCATGATGTTAAAGTCTGGTGTGCCTAAGTCTTTTTGGGGTGAAGTTGTTATGACTACATGTTATTTGACTAATATGACTCATTCCGCTGACTTGAATAGTGATACTCCATACGAGATTTGGTACGATAAATGTGTTAATTATTATATGCTTATGATACTTTTTGTTGTGCTACTTTCTTTCATCAAAGTGAGGGAAAACTAGAACCTAAACCTAAGAAGTGTGTCTTCTTAGGTTATATTGAGGTTTTAGGAGATATAGGTCATGGGATTGAAGACGAAGGGTGTGTGAATAATCATAAGTCGAGATGTGACTTTTAATGAGTTTAAGATGCCTTGTATGGAGAGAGAATAAAAGCGAGGGTATGTTAGGGAATAGTCCCCAGTCGAGGTGGAGTGAATGAGTGTCCACATCGCCACTATCCCGAGTGAGGAGGAGAATGATATACAAAATCAACATAATATAAAGTTAGAAGATAATGAGAAAGTTGTTGAGGACAATCCTATCTACGAAAACCCTCTAACTAATTATCAATTAGCTGGAGATAGAGAGAAGAGACCACATAGGAAACCCAGAGGAAGTGTAACTATACCACAACCTACAATAGTTACAAGAACTAGTCGACATGGAACCAAATACCTATGAGGAGGCTATGAGGAGTGAAAAAATTATGAATGACAAAGTGCCATGAGAGAAGAGATGGGTTTTCTTATGAAAAATCAAACTTGGGATTTAGTTCCTAAATCTAAGGATAAATCCATAATGGGATACAAGTGGGTCTATAAAGTAAAAGAGAGAACTATTGAGTGTAAGCCTGTAAGATATAAGGTTGGTCATTAGCCAAAGGTTACACATGGAATAAAGGGGTAGATTATAATGAGATTTTTCCACCCGTTGTTAAGGACACCATTATTAGGGTCATGCTTGCGTTTGTTGCGTTCTATGACTAGGAACTTGAACTAGTTTATGTCAAAACTGCATTTTTGTATGGTGATTTTGAACAAAAGATTTTTATGAATTAGCCCAAAGGTTTTGAAAGTATGTCTAAACCTGATCATGGATTTTTTTTTTAAAGAAATCTCTTTATAGACTAAAACAGTTTCCACGATAGTGGTATAAAAAGTTTGATCCCTATGTGTTATCTATTGGTTTTAAGAGGAGTGAGTTTGATCATTACTTATATTACCAACACCACAGCATTGATAAAGAGTGTGTGTATCTATTACATTATGTGGACGACATGTTATTAATTGGACCCAACACAACTGTGGTAAACAAGATTAAAATTGAGTTAAGTAAAAAAATTGACATGAAAGATCTAGGACATGCTATGAGGATCCTTGGTATGGATATTAACAGGGATAGGTCTAGTTCTTGTTTATTTGTTCATCAAACTCTTTATGTGCTTAAAATCTTGATGAAATTTGGCATGCTTGATTGCAAACCTGCTACTGTGCCTCTTGGAAACCAGTTTATATTGTTTAAAAACCAATCGCCTGCAAATAAAGAAGAAAAGGCTTTTATGAGTAAAGTGTCTTACTCTAATGTTATTAGTTCCATTATGTACCTCATGGTCTATACTGTAAGTATGTTAAATAGATATATGTCTAATCCTGGTCCCAAACATTGGGAAGCATTAAAATGGTTTCTTACGTACTTACAGAATATTTTTGATGAGAGGTTTGTTTATAAGTCTGTTGTGGAGGGTGTGAAAGTTAACGGATTCACGGATGTTGACTATAGCGGTGATAGAGATAATATGAAGCTACTTCTTCTTATGTGTTTACTTAGTGTGACTTTGTATGAGTTAAAAGTCTCAACTCCAACATTTTGTTATTCTATCCACTACTGAATCTAAGTATATGCTGCCAGTGAAGCTATTAAAGAAGCTTTGTGGTTTAGATGTTTTCTTAATGAACTAGGTGCTTTAAGTGATAATGTGATAGTATACTCTGATAGTCAATCTGCCATCCATTTGTCTAAGATCCATGTATTTCATGAATGCACTAAACATATAGATGGTAGGCTTTATTTTATTAGGGATCTAGTGTCTTAAGGTTTGATAAAACTTGATAAAGTGCATTCTTAACCCTGTAGATATGGGCACTAAGGTGTTTCCCTGGTAAGGTTTAGAAGTTGCCTTACACTTCTAAACATCGGTAAAGGTATGTGATGTTTCAAGTTTGTTTGAAATCACATTTTGTAGCTACTAAACTTATTTTTCTTTTTACAGGTACATTTGGCATCAAGGTGTAGGTTTTTTTGGATATTTTGGTGCCAAATAAACCTTTGACGATGATGAATAATCGGGACGGATACTAGATTCAATTATTAGAATTGAATACACTTAAGTGCCATTGGGTCGAAATCACACTTGGTAGGCTAAGTTACAAAGATGGATACCATTCAACGGGCTCAACCTATTTCTCCTTGACCCATTACTTGACCTATTATATCATATATATATGTAGGTATCCTTTGTGTGTATTCATACAACACACAGCTTCTCCCTTTTGGCAATTGAAAACTCTCGGTTGCACTTCTCTCGTTGGTCCCTTTTCATGACTACCTCTGCCTCTATTCTCCTCTGTGGTTGCCTCATTCTTGCTGCTCCTTCTGTCGACTGTTCATCGACGAGTTGTACATCGGTTGTGTGCCTCTGTCCATGCATTTTTTGCCCCTGTTTTCGTCCCATTTTAGTTCTATTTTGCTGCATTCATGCACAACTTTCGATCGGGTTTTGGGTAATTCTTTGTGGTACTTTGAATGGGTAATCTTGGTCCAATTTGTGTGGTGCTGCTATGTGATTTTTGGCTCTCGATTTGAGCCTCGATCCATCCACTTTGGTGACAATTGTTTGGAGCTTTGATAGGGAAGTTGATTTACATCTTACTTCGATTATTTCCATTATTTATCTCATGGTTAACTTACTTTGTGTTAGTTAATTGTTTGATAAGCATATTTATCACTACACTAACAAGATAAATAAAAAATTAATATTCACGCCTATTGCTCAATGAAATTTGATCATTAATTATTTTGTCTCGACTTGTATGCTTATTTTTATTAGAGGCTTGATTTACAGATTTACAGCTTTCATTGTATAGCTAGATAAAATCAAGGATTGATTCCCAATTGTAAAGTCAATTTGTTTCCTTGCATATTCATATAAACTTTTATATATGAAAGGTAAACAGAAAAAAAGAATCATTCAGCAAAATTGGCATGATATGAGATCCCTAAATTGAATTTCTTGAGCATGTTTGCTCTCTATTCTTCGTAATCAGGGATCGGTGCTCCATTTTCGACGCCATCAGTAGTTGGCCTTTGTGTTTCTGGCAGCGTCATCTATTATCGATGGTGTCGTCGTGGCCAGTTCTTTATTCGGCGTAATCGACATCTCTCGTGGTCACCCTTGCATTTTCTAGCGTCATCTAAGGTTGGGTTACAAATTTTTGATGCATCTAGCTTTGGGTCTTGGTCGGAATAGTCTTTTCCTATCTCCTACAATTTTCTTTTCCCCATCGCCTCTGTGAGATTTTCCCATCATCGGGTTGTTCAGCTACTCTCGTGTTCTTAGTTTTTTTTTTGCTGTTGTTTTTAGGCCGTTGGTTTTAGTGGATACTTGTTGGGCTTGGGCTACTATTTTTTCTTTAATTGGATAACTGTTGGGCTGAATTTATTTGTTTGGGTTGTGATAGGGCTTGGGCTGCTTTTTTTGGACATTTGTTAGGCTGAATTTATTGGGTTGGGTTGGGTTGTGATTAATTACTTTTTTGGCTGGATGGTACATGGTTTTATCCTAATAAGTGAGAAGAATGATTATGTTTGTATTCTCACTGAGAAGAATTACTATTCATGGGCTTCTCACTTTCAGCTATTGGTTGAAGGTAAAGATGATCCGTGGGGGACATATTGGTAGAAGTCTTCCGCCTCCTGATCAAGAAATGGATTGGATCATCAGATTGGTTGATGTGCAGATTGTCCTCAATCTCAGGTCTTACAAGTTAGTCTGTGTTATGTGAGAGTTTTTTGAAAAAAAAAAATCTACACTCAAAGCAACAATGCTCAACGGCTTCAATTAGAGTTTGATTTGGTAAATTTTTCTTAGGATTCTCGCTCAATCGAAGAATATTATTCTGGTTTTTCTAATCTTTGGAACGAGTTCACAGATATTATCTTGCTCTCATTAACAACCATTTTTTCTCCTCAATCATAATCTTACGATTTGTTTTAGGAGGCAAATGTATGTCTAATGCTTTAAAATCTTTCTTACAAATCAAAGGTATTATTTCTCAATGATTGAGTCGTCTGTTCCCTCTCTTTTTTGTGTAAAGCTTTCTCTATTGCTGTTCATCTAATAAATTGATGTCCTTCTCCTACCCTTGATAATGTTTCTTTGTTTTATAAGCTCTTTAGTCAGCATTACACATATTCTCATTTATATCCCTTTGGCTTTGTTTGTTTTGTTCATTTACAGCCACGTGAAGGGACAAAACCTACAACTCAATCTATCAAGTGTGCTTTTCTAGGATATAGTTAGACTCAAAAAGGGTATGTCTGTTATGATCCTAATACACAANCTTTGTTTTATAAGCTCTTTAGTCAGCATTACACATATTCTCATTTATATCCCTTTGGCTTTGTTTGTTTTGTTCATTTACAGCCACGTGAAGGGACAAAACCTACAACTCAATCTATCAAGTGTGCTTTTCTAGGATATAGTATGTCTGTTATGATCCTAATACACAATGCATTTGGATTTCTTATATGGTTGTTTTCTTTAAAACACAATCTTTTTTCACTTCAAAAAAATGTTGTTTTCCCTTCTCGTGTTCTCTGTTTTACCTGATTTCCCTATAGAATCTTCTCGGAACAAGTTGGGTCTTGTTTACACTCACAGACATGCTACACCAGTCCCTGCACTCGAGCTTCTTTCTCAGACGACCGTTCACCCAAACCTCATTGATCATCCACCTATGACATCGGATCCTTCACCAAATGATCTTTCGTCTTATGTCATTCGTCGTCGTACTTTTCATGTTCATCGACCACCGGATACTTATAGTTTTCCTCTCATAGCTCTTTGTTCGCTACTGTTCCCTTGAAAATATACCGCAAGTGCATGGGTCGCGTACAAGTAATAAAGTGGACTTTTTGAGTCCGGGTTGTCGATCCCTCGAGGAATGTTTACTTGCGATTATACAACTTTAATCAATTTAATTTTAACAATAAACACAAACACA